>JAXCGZ010009736.1:80000-85000 GCA_037179515.1 Halocaridina rubra | reverse complement strand
ACACACACACACACATTTTGTACCCTTTCTTCTTGTCATTAAGGCTGATCGAACCGGACTTACTCTTAAGAGAGTTAAGAATTTGGAGTAGCTGATATGCTCTTTTTTATTATTGCTTGAATTATAGGTTTTAGACGGATATAACAACAGGCACTTACTCGTACTCATAGGGAATCAGACAAAGTATTTCATGCAAACAAAATATGTTTTTGTTTTCTCAAGAACCAGGGGAAAAATATGATGCCAACCTGCTTTTATTTTTACAGTGATCGCAGATTCTGGAAAAGAGAGGTAAGCCTTGATCCTAGTTTGTTTTCCTAATGGAAATGAAGTTACTGGTGCATACTGTTTAACCCTGGGCTTTTTTCTCCATTTTATTTTGCATTTTATTTTTATTTTTGCGATCCTAGACTTGCCTAAATTGTTTGTAAATGCAAATACGTATACAAAACAAACACACTGAGGCAAAAAAATGTATATCGTATTTGTCCCTATAAATTAACCAGTTCAAAAACAAGCAAAGAAATGAATAAAAACTCCTTTTTTTTGTGCTAGGCGACTCTGTCTCCTCAGCAAGCTCTTTGAGTACACGATTAGCTGTGAAGAGTTAGTTGTAGAACAGTAACTGCAAAACTCATTCCTCGATAAAAGTAAATTTAGTGTTTGTTAATTGCATAATAATAATAATAATAATAATAATAATAATAATAATAATAATAATAATAATAATAATAATAATAATAATAATAATAATAATTATAAGTTTACACACACATTTATATATATATATATATATATATATATATATATATATATATATATATATATATATATATATATATATATATATATATATATATATATATATCCAAAGAATTATGTCGAGACTTCCGTGTAGAAAGAAATGAACAAATGAGCAAAGGTCAGGGACACAGCGGACAGATCCCACTGCTGTGGAAAGTATTACATGAATTTACTTTCTCTAAACAAAGTAATTTTCAACTGCATGCGAAGCATTCAACTTTAAAATGGGCCTCCCTAGAAGCCGGTTAATTAATTCAGATGTATTTTTTAGGGTCTAGCTTTTTTTTTTCTCTAAGCAAGTTAGTAGTTTTCCTTAAATTTAATCTCAACTTTTTAATGGTGACAGGCCTATAATTTTCCTCTAATTTTTCCTTAAACTTTGAAAAAAAAATGTATAACAATGCCACTGAAGTAGCTTTTCGTATACTGATTGTTTTTAATTATTCCTCCATTTGTCCTAAAATTTTGATCAAAGACAGAAAAGGACAACTGAACTAGCCTTAAGTTTTCTCCCAGTTGTCCATTAACTCTTTTTTTTTATGGGATAGGATAGGAGGAGAAAAAGGGGAGGGGATTAAGGATATAAGGGAATTGGAGGGAAAAGCACGAAAATTAAATAAAGTAAGAGAGAAAGAAAGAGAGGGGCAGACCCTCGTAATCAAAGGAAAAAAAGAACAATTCCATATAAATCATTTGTTCTCAGCTGACTTGCCTTCGTTTTAATAGTTGTCCTCAAACATTAGATTATTTTAAAAATCAATGGCAGTATTTCCTTTAAAGACACTAATCTTTTAAGTTTCCTTTCTCTTTTCCTCAGCCTGTTTTTAATGGAAAGGAACATATAAAAAAAAATTTCCTCTATACAAACCACCTTGTAAGTTTTATTTCATTTTCCTCAACCTGTAGTTGATGGAAGGAAACATACATACAAATGAACTGACCCTTTATGAATTCTTTTTTTATATTCCTGAGGCCGTAACAAATGGAAAGAGACATGTTCAGAGTTCCTTTGAACAAACTAAACTTTTTAATTTTCTTTCTATTTTCCTCAACCTTTTATTACTATATAAAAACATAAATATTCCTTCAGACGAACTAGACTTTTAATTTTCCATAACATTTTCCTCGACCTGTTGTTGATGGAAGGCAACATATGTGTGTGTGTGTATATATATATATATATATATATATATATATATATATATATATATATATATATATATATATATATATATATATATATATATATTTACTTTGGATAAAGTAGCCTTTTAGCTCTTCATTCCATTTTCCTTAACCCGTTATTGATGGAAAAACAAAACATACAAATTTCCTTAGTCAAACTCCATTTGTTTTCATTCCATTTTCTTCAACCTGTGGCTGATAGTTTGCATTCCATTTTCTTCAAGCTCTGCTTGATAAAGGAAAACATACACATTTCCTCCTGGACATACTAGCCATTTAAGTTTTCATTTGATTTTTCTCAAATTCTGGCCTATTAATATACTCTAAAATAACTCCAGAACAGCTGGACATCCCTGTAAGTGAATGACATCCATTTTCGATGTCCATCTGTGTTTTCCTCTCCATTCTTATCCCTTCATTTGCATGCAGAACATAAACGTGGAATAGACCTCTAGGACGGACTCAATTAGCTTGCCAGCTTCACGTCGTTGTTCCTCCAGTTTCCTGATATTGCCTCGGAGCTTAATCGAAAAGTTTGGGCTTGGAAGTCTTGCAATTTTAATGAAGGAAGGATATTTCATTTATTTAATGTTTTTTCTGTTAGTTATCCTCACATAAGCCCTAATAATCAAAGTGATTTTTTTTTTAATTTACATTTCTCAATTCTTTTAACCCTTTTCGAATCTTGACATCTTAAAAGATACTGATCCACCATTTATCCCAAATATAGTGTTGTTATCACTAGACCTGTTGAGTTTACAAAGAGAACCTCTTGATAGACGCTACTATCCTTTCATTTTACCTTTCCAAGAGGTTCTGGCGAAGAAGATATCAAATACATTGGGGGGGGGGGGTTCGACTTCAGGACTTTCCTAATATAAGCCAAGTGCTTATTCAACTTTTCAACCAATTATATTTTTTATTTTATTTACTCTTTACCTCTTTATAAGTATATTTATTTATTTACAAATATATTTATTAATTATATTTACTTTTTATTGAATTCTTTACTTATTTATATATTGATTTAAGAAGTAGGGTAATTAATGATACTACTGTTACTACTACTACTGCTACTCCCACTTCTTCTACAACAACTTCTAACAAATAAAAATAATAATAATAATAATAATAATTATAATAATAATAATAATAATAATAATAATAATAATAATAATAATAATAATAATAATAATAATAATAATAATAATAATAATAATAATAATAATTATGATGATAATAAATAATAATAATAAATGACATTACTCTTCACCTCATGGTTTGGAGATTACTTAGAGAGAGTTAATTAATACAAAAATATATATTATTATAAAACATCTATGCGAAAACATCAACTCTCTAGTAATGAAGATAGCATAGCAGGCATTGAATTAATGCTAATTCACGAAATTATTACCCAGTAGCATCATTTATAGGAATATTCAGCACTAATCAGCTGCTGGGGGAGCAAGCCAGCTCATCACAGTACCGGTCCCAATTCTGGATAAATAAAGTCGGTTGGTGTCAGGATGTGCAACTGACTGTAAAATTATAAGCAAAAAATCACTAGCAGCCTCCAAGAGGCAAGTAAAAGCAGCAACACGGCATAAACATGAAATAGCAGCCAGTAATACATACAGAAAAAGTTGAAAGGTTGAAAGACATACTTTGAATCTTGTGATAGACGAAATCCAGTGAGGAGGAAAGGATGAAGGAGTTAGACTTACCACCACTCAAAGATAAAAGAAAGAGAGGGTATATGGTAACGGTTTTTAAATTCCTTGACAGAGTTGAAAAGGAGTGATACTTCGATAGCGTAAAGCTTCGAAAATAAACATCTTTGAAGAGTGTAGGGAAGTACTTTTTTAGTGTAAGATAGTTGATAATTGTGTGTTAGGCGAAGAAACGCGTAAATACTAACTGCATTCATAGTCTTAGGAGCGACACGGTTTTTTTCGTGAACATGATCAGGAAAATTACACACACGCAATAGCACAAGATCTTAAGGGAGTACTTCTTTAAGGAAATAATAGTAGCTAATTGGAATCCTCTAAGTGAGGAAACAGTAAATGCTAAATGTATTCACAGTTTTAAGGATAGATATGATAAGGGTTAGTGAAAAATAAAACCGACAGGGAGACGGGGACCTACCGAGCATAGGGCTCTTTTTGGTGAATAAAATTATGTAAACGCACATGCATACACATACAAATATACAAGCACACACACATACGTGCCCAGACGGATATATGATCTTTCAGACCAGGGGCTAAATACCAAGGAAAGATCCCAGAATAGGTAAAGATAATTAGACGAGAAGGCAGACAAAATATAGTGACCAATCCCGTCTCTAGTGTACATTAAAGGTAAGGCAGCAAAAATTATTGCATCATACGTATGCTAATGGTAATGAACAGAGAGAAAAATGCAAGAGTTTTATATATCCATTACTCTCTCTCTCTCTCTCTCTCTCTCTCTCTCTCTCTCTCTCTCTCTCTCTCTCTCTCTCTCTCTCTCTCTCTCTCTCTCTCTCTCTCTCTCTCTCTCTCTCTCTCTCATTTGTGGGGTTTCTTGGCTGGATAAGACAACTGTAACAATGTTTCAGAGTTTATAAGGAATTTAGAAATACTTTTAATAGAATATTTAGCCTTTCAGAGCAACGTTTTGTTCAAACCAGAAGGTGTTGCCATTTTGCTTCTTCTTCTTATTTTTTTTTTTTAGTTTTTCTCCCTCTTTCTTCTTCACCATCCTCCTCTTTTGTTTTTCTTCTCCTCTTGCTTTTATATCTTCTTATTCTTAATTCTGTTTCATTTTCTTCTTTTTCCCTCTTACATTTTCCTTTTCTTTCACCAACCCTCCTCATTTATGTGGATTTGGGACCCGTATTAATATCAGCTGGCTCTCCCTTGGGCGGAATTTAAAGGTTTATTCACTTTAACAAAGACCCAAATTATTTTAAGTACCATTGGGTTATGTGTAGGTCTGGTTAGGTTTGGTTAGATCGGGGTAGA
>JAXCGZ010009736.1:7500-75000 GCA_037179515.1 Halocaridina rubra | reverse complement strand
TTCCCCACTCCAGCCTTCTGTGTCCATCTCCTTATAGAGGGTATTGACACAAAATGGCTAACAACAGTTACAGACTCAAATCCCTCTGTGCTAAAAACCTTTATAAATTATTCTTTCGCTAAATTTCAATTTGTATTTAATGTCATTCGTATTTGTAAGGGGAGAAGGAGTGTGTTCAGAGAGCTGTGTAGGAATACAGAAAGCATGAAGGAGAGATTGGAACACCTGCATAGGAATAAATAAATAGCTAGTTTCTGAAACCTGGAGTCTGGTACTTGAAGCTATATTTTTATTGAGATATTTTTCAGTTCATTATTTATGATGTGGAAATAGCACAAGTTGTTTTCCTATTTATACGTCACTAGTCAAATGTGGTGGACGTATACAGGCTGGACCAGGGAAATTCAAGGTGCAGAGAACAGAAGTACGAATGAATATAAGCATCATTATGAAATTATACTTTTTTTTATATTTCATTAGTTTTAATTACACTTTTAGACAGTCAAAAAGGCTTTTATAAGTAACTGGATTAAAAACTGAGGGAGTGTTTTTTTGCCAACATGTGTAAAATATATATCTTATACTTGCTAGATATTTGTTATCGCTGTTTGCTTACTGTATATAACCTCGTTTTTGTGTCACTCTTAGTCCCCATTATGAAGGTCGACACAGACTGGTGATGGGGAATTAAGATGTGATGCTTTTCCCAAGCCCCGTGGTGGGCTTGATCACGGGTTTGTCACCTCAGGAGTCGAGTGTTTTAACCACTACACTACTGCAGTCCCCTGTTTGGTTACTGTACACAAGTGGTCAGTTTCATTATTTGATAAATGTCATAATAAAGGTGAAGCAAAACAAATTATCAATAAATACATTTCTTTTAAACAATAATACATCCCTGAATACAGATAGACATACCATCAAATGTAGGAATACAGTCTTTCATCAACAAAACATAATTCTGCAAATCAGTACTTAAGATAGTACATGTACCCAGTATTTGGGATACTGTATGCACCCAGTATTTGGGATACTGTATGCACCCAGTATATGGGATACTATGTGCACCCAGTACTTTAGATACAACGTGCATCCAGAAATTCGGATAAATAATCATTGGAATACAATATATATATTATTATAACCTGACATTACACATAAAACAAGGACTATTGTACATGGTAATGTTATAAAGGAACATCCTGAGCTGTACTGTATTTCCCTCCATTCTCCAATTGAACCTCCCAAAACCACAATTTATCAGCGAAGATAAGTCGTAGTTGGGGCATTAAAGACCTAACCCACTTAATTGCTTCACAAGTCGCACACTCTACCACTGTGCTACAATAGCCCCCTTTGTAATGAAAATATGTAAGGAGAAACATTATTCTTCATCAGTCAGTGCAAAGACTCCAGCAATAAAAGACCTCATGATGAAGGAACAAGTATAAATCAAGGTAACTTGAGGCCTTGCTCTGGAATTAAGTGCTAGCATGATCCTGATCACTACATATGACTATGTTCTAGTTGTTTACCATTTTGTTTTCATGTCACTCTTAATTCCCATTATGATGGACACAGACAATTTGGAGCTGGGGAATTAAGGATGGATGCCCTTCCTAACACCCCGCAGTGGGCTCCTTTAAGTTAGTGGGATCATCATACAAAAATTACCTCAATGCCGTCACTGATTTTTCTATAAATTAATTTTTCTAAACAAAACACTGGACCAATATGATGCAGAATCATCTTAAAAAAATAAAAATGAAATATAAAACCATCATTTTCTACTGTGGGTTTTAGGAAATTCAGAAATAAAAAGAAAGGAAAATTAACTACACAGCCCCATATTATTACTAAACAGACACAATAAGACCACACTATTTGGGTAATTATTTTATATATCACTTCAGAGACACAAGATTCAACATACATAACAATAATTATTAAAAGAAAAAAGATATATATATATATATATATATATATATATATATATATATATATATATATATATATATATATATATATATATATATATATATATATATATATATATATATATATATATATATATATATATATATATATATACAATATATATATATATATATATATTACAATATATATATATATATATATATATATATATATATATATATTACAATATATATATATATATATATATATATATATATATATATATATATATATATATATATATATATATTACAATATATATATATATATATATATATATATATATATATATATATATATATATATATATATATATATATATATATATATATTACAATATATATATATATATATATATATATATATATATATATATATATATATATATATATATATATATATATATATATTACAATATATATATATATATATATTACAATATATATATATATATATATATATATATATATATATATATATATATATATATATATATATATATATATATATATATATATATATATATATATATATATATATATATATATATATATATATATATATATATATATATATATATATATATATATATACAATATATATATATATATATATATATATATATATATATATATATATATATATATATATATATATATATATATATATATATATATATATATATATATATATATATATATATATATATATATATATATATATATATATATATATATATATATATATATATATATATATATATATATATATATATATATATATATATATATTACAATATATATATATATATATATATATATATATTACAATATATATATATATATATATATATATATATTACAATATATATATATATATATATATATATATATTACAATATATATATATATATATATATATATATATATATATATATATATATATATATATATATATATATATATATATATATATATATATATATATATATATATATATATATTACATATATATATATATATATATATATATATATATATATATATATATATATATATATATATATATATATATATATATATATATATATATATATATATATATATATATATATATATTACAATATATATATATATATATATATATTACAATATATATATATATATATATATATTACAATATATATATATATATATATATTACAATATATATATATATATATATATTACAATATATATATATATATATATATTACAATATATATATATATATATATTACAATATATATATATATATATATATATATATATATATATATATATATATATATATATATATATATATATATATATATATATATATATATATATTGGGATATGTAAACATTCATTTCCCTTATATGAAATACCAGTTATCATTTATACGACTTAACAACTACTAAAAAAATAAAATACTATCACAACTTTTTATAAGTCTCATAATTGGCAATACTGCAGCCTAAATATTTGGCAGTTTTTGTCATTTCAGGTGGTTGCAGTGTCCCCTAAGCCAACACATGCTCATGAGTCCAGCTTAGTACCTTTACAGTGATATCTTTTATTATTTTGTCCAATCCATTTAAATAGGGGTGGACAAAGACAGACTGGTTGAACTTGGGGGATTAAGGATGGATGCACTTCCTAACACCTCAAGGTGAGCTCAAACAAGGGTTTGTTACCTCACCCATATATTCTGCTTGTTGTAAGAGGCAACTAGAAGAGGCTGGGGATCAAAGGGCTGGCAAACTCAAAATCGCCTTTCTCATAGTAGAATAGATGAAGGAAGGGATGAGGAGGAAGAATATGATAAAATCCTGCCACTTATCCTTTTTGTTCAAAAGGGCCACCTTGCTGTCTTCAGCAGGATATGGCACGGGGTGTGAAGTTAAAAAAAAAAGTGACATCTGTAAACCGTGGTACCGCTGCAAATTTGTTGTTGTTTGCCATTGTATGTCTATTAATCCCCATTCAAATATGGGTGAACATAGGATGAAGCTGGTAACAAAGGCTGGATGTCCTTCCTAATGCCCCACAGTGGGCTCAATTGCAGATTTGTCACTTCCCAAGTCTAGAGCCCTAACCACTACTGCAATCCACGAACTGCTGCAAAATTACCGTTTATAATTGGATACGTGTTCCTCCATAATACTGTAATGACTTGAATCATATTTTTCAGAGTTTTACAGGTTTATGTTGGTCATTCTGAGAAATCTGGACAAAAGTTGATAAATTTCAAAAATATTTATGAGAAAATTTTGGTAATTCAAAAACCTATGTTTCACTTCCCAAGCCAGAAAACTATTTCCCCATTCAAGAACATACAAGCGTGAGTAGAGGAATTAAGTTGCATGCCCTTCCTAATACCCCATGGTGGGTTCAAAGACTGGTTTTTACTTCCCAAGTCAAGTGCCCTAACCATGGTGCTATTCCGGCCCTCCTTATTTACTATAAATGAGCATGCGTTTAAGGGATTTTGACAATATGCGCAAATTTGGTCATTTTCAGGGGATGTGTTCTGAAAAGAGGTTTGCTGATTCCATTACAAAAAATTCTTGCTGTAACTACCACATGGAAAGGCTTTGGGATATTGCAACCACCCTATACTGAGCATAAGATGAGCACAGCCATCCAAAGTATATTTTACCCTACACTAAGTCTGCCTTCTCTCTCGCATCTTACATTTAGAATGTTTTATAATTATCCATCGATTCTAAAATTATATAATTTGAACTTTTACTCTTGCCTCATTGCATGTAGTCGTCTTATTCATACATCATACAATATTTTATATATATGAATACAAGTATATTAATTGTGCATCCTATGTATCATACATTAATAAACGTGTTCTAGTAACAGCAAAATAGTATCTAGAGATCTGGAGATGATTACATTCAAGTTTAGGCAGAGTAACATAATTTTTCTAGATAACAGATCACTTGAAGTACCGAGATTTTTACAATTCAAAACACAATAGAAGTCAATTCTAGGTCATGGTTAAGGAGCAAATAAAATCTAGAAAGAATTTAAAATGTCAACCAAATCTAGCATCATAATATCTGGAAAGGATATAGATAATCTATGTAATATCAACAATTTTAAAATCAGTAATAACTAGTTTGTCAGTCCTGCAGAATAACGTACTAACAATAACCAAAATTAGAATCATTCCAAGTCTCGA
This sequence comes from Halocaridina rubra, assembly GCA_037179515.1. NCBI lineage: Eukaryota > Metazoa > Arthropoda > Malacostraca > Decapoda > Atyidae > Halocaridina > Halocaridina rubra. The sequence continues at coordinate 69,804 of JAXCGZ010009736.1, read as the reverse complement.
AGATTTATCGTCGACTGGGGATCCGTCGATGGGTCCGAGAGTAGTTCGTGCCCCATCAGGGCTTCTTGGTATAACTCACTGCTAACACAATCATCCTGAAAATAGGTAGATGTACACAGGTATATCAGAAAAAGGATGACTGTCTCATATATAATTTTCTTTCTTGCTGTTTTGTGTCACTATTAGTACCCATTGAAATGGGGGTTGATAAAAATAGGTTGAAGTTGGGAATTAAGGCTGCATACCCTTCTTAAAGCCCCGTGCTGGTTTCAAACACAAATTTGTCACTTCTCAATTTGAGCACTAACCAATGCACTGCCGCAGTCCCCATCATTTCATAAAAAATATCGACATAGACTTAATCCTCTATCATAAAAGCCAATTAATTGTTGGTAAAGGATTTTACATAAATGACGATCTGATATCGATTTACAGTTGGTGTTGTGAAGAGAAACTCTCACAATTGTATGATATGTAAGTCATAAAACCCCAATAAAAGGGATCGAGAGGTGAAGGGTGGTAAATTTCTTTTTTCCCTCCACAGAAATAGGCAACAAGTTGAAAGAATGCAGAGGGTATGATGTACCCTGGTGTCTCCCGTTTTTTTGTTCAGTTATAGCCATCCTACTGCCATTAACATGATATGGCACCGTGGATGAATAATAAAATATCTATTCTGGGAGAACGAATCCCAATCTTGCAAACCCTTCATGTCACATGACTCGATTAAAAGAGATATCCCCACTTATTTCCTAAATACCTTACAGGAGTTAGAGAGGTGGTAATAGAAAATCTTCATAAGAGAGGGTTGTCTGCCCATCCCAATATTCCTTAATTCATCTAATATTAAGACTTTTAAGGAACTCCTTTCGTGAAGACATCCATATCTAGGTCAAAGTCCATTACATATACATATAAACTAAAAACTATATTTCAGGAAAGGGCTATCTGGCCTTTCCAATATTTCCCAAAATCTCAGAGCTTCAGGACATGCACTGGACTCATTTCATATGGTGCTCACATCTTGGCTGGAGTTCCCTAAAAGACATTATATCAATCGTATAGTACAAGGTATTCAGTAAATTCATACTTGCAAGAGAGCAGACTGAAGATGAGAGACTGAAGACAAAGTCACAGCAGAGGCCGACAAAACCACATCATTGGTAAAACTCACAACTTCGCCTGTAACATATGTAAAGACGTCTGTATTTACAAAATGACCGCCACATATAGTTATACTTTATTCTGTTAAAGTATATATACAGTATATAGCTTAGTATCAAAATAGTAAAAAGTACCGATGCAAGTAAATAAAAAAAACACCTCCCCTTATTCATTCAAACTAACCTACTGCCTTTCCACGCAGATCAGCAGAGTAGCTGCCCATGACCCAAAAAACAGATTGCTGTCAATACAGTGTAGTCATCTCAAATCTCTTGTGACTTTATCTAACGCACTTTTGACTTTATGAAAATTTAAATTATTAAATATAAAAAATAATTACAAATTATCAAGTGTATAGAATACTGTATAACCACTGTGCTACTGTCCATATACTTGAGATAGAAATTATATGTCATCATAATCTTACTGCCCAACCTGAATTTCTTTACTAGTTACGGAATATATACACATGACTGTGCGGGAGTGATTACAAGATGCAAATGAACGTCAGTAATCTTATTTAACTTTTCCTTTGGTTTTGGTACCACTGCTGACCCTGATGGAAGAATGCAAACTGTAGAATGAAAAAATTTATAAAATATTTTGAATACAGATATAGAAATTAGAATAACTCTTACTTGTCTGACACCCAAGATCTGCCATCTTTTTAGCTAAATTTAGCTGCTGTCTTTTTTTGGCCCTCTGTGATTGGATGAAGTTTCCGAGGGCATCTGTTCGCGCAGAGCCCCCACTGTCAGTGCTAATACCCTGCAAGTCCAAAGATTCTACATCCGAGACGCCTGAGGAACTTGATGCGGTACCCACTGTACCCATGAGTGATTCGGCTGCCATATTGACATCCAAACTCTCTATGGCATCAGATGTACCTCTGCCTTCCATCACGATAATGGGTGCTATATTGTTACCATCTGTAAGTGACAATTGCAAAATTTAAAACAGTCTTTTTGTTTCAATCACAGATACTTTAATTCATTATACTTAACTGTTTAAGTTAAAATGAATCATAATTATTAAAACAGTTTCTTTTAGCACACATACAAAACCATATTAATTGGATACTTATAAACCAATAAAGAAATGGCCAAGTTTAAGAACCATCTTACATACCAGTACTAATATCACCATTAATAAGTTCGATACTAGAGAGTAGAGCAGTGTGGGGATCTGCGGAATGCGAAGTAGATGTAAGCGTTGACGATGGGATGTTTGGATCAAGCGTAGAGGCAGTAGATGACGATGTGCTACCCCCTGATATTGGCAACATTGGGTCCATCATCAGGTCTTTGTCTCCAAGTAGTGTTATATAATCAAGCTGATTGCTGTCAGTAGCTGTAATTAATGGCAGTAATGACAACAGTGACAGAACAAATCATAAATTTTGGATGATTTACTAGAGATGCTAGTCAGGTTACAGCAACCTTAACAAACAAACATCTGAAGGAAGCTGGAAGTGGTCACAACGTCCCAGACAGGTCAATATCATATTTTTTTAGTTTTTAAAATTTTCAGACTTAAGATGTTGGTGGAGCAAGTTTTCATAAAATTATGACTTAACCCTTTCACTTTGATTCGGATAATTCCACATTTTGCAACTTTGTGACATTAGTATTTACCCAACACTTTCAGATAAACATTTTAATATTGTAAAATGCTTATCATCAATACATACATATATTATGCCCGCAATCCTCCTTGTAAGGGAAGGTGGCCAGGTCAAAGAATACACACATTCATCAGAAGCCAATACACCTCAATCACTTGTCTTAGCTCCTTGGGGAAAAAGGGCTACCACAATTCCTCCCCATTACCCTGCTTGAATCACCAATAGGGTAAGTGGTCAAGGATCTTCTGCTATTAGGCCTGACAGTTGCAGCTAATTTCCCCAAAACATGAGGTCAAATAAGGTGAATGATACTTACTAAGTATGGTGTGGTTCTTGAGCATGTGTTGACGAAGGTTAAATTTTGAGTTATAACTCTTATCACAGTTATCAATTGGGCAGTGGTATGTCACCTTATTGCTACTTTCTTTGGACTTTCCCTCATGCTTCTTTAAATGTACATACAAGCTACTTTTGGCAGTGAATTTAGCATTGCAATCTGTGGGGGAGAGAAGTAATGACCTCGTTAATACATTTTACGTTACTCTTATTCTTTATTAAGGGTTGGATACAGAGATAATGGAGCTGGGAATTTAAAGCTGGATGCCCCTCCTAACGCCCCACGTTGGGCTCAATTGTGGGTCTGCCACTTCCCAAGTCAAATATTCTCATGACTACACTACTTGAAATCTGGTGAAATTTTTTATACACAGGGAGAAAAGACAACTGCAAGAGATTTCAGGTTGCCCTTGTCAGCAAAATTATCACGCAGGAATTGATTTAACCAGAACAATGACATTTTCCATTAAAAAATTCCAGGACTTTAACTGGTTATTAATATAGGCAAGCTAAATTCAGCTTCTTGTATACCTCAATTTCTAATGAAGCTAACCTTCTTTCAGAAAATAGTAAACTTTATAAACAAGAAAAAAGTAATGAACATTTCATACTTACTGTCAACTGGGCACTGAAAATTCCTAACACCAGTATGGATAAGAAGATGACCTTTTAGATGTTCTGATCGCAAGAAACTCTTCTTGCATAAATGACATGTAAATTTTCGGTCGTTCGTGTGTTTCCTCTGGTGACGACTTAACTTGCTCGCACTTTGGAATGACCAGTTACAACCCTGCAAAATGCCTGTTTATTAGCTCTTATAATCATGATATTTCTATTATTGAAATCTTACAAATCTATTATTTTTATACAACCTTTTAATATGCCTGTTCATTAGCTCTATTAACCGTAATTATTGTATCATGGATATCTCAGAAAAATATTATTTTTATACAACCCTGCCATACGTATGTACACTAGCTCTCTTAGCTGAGATAATTCTTGCATATATTATCTTACAATAATATATCTACAAGCTCTACGTCAAGCAATTTCTTTACTTGAACTTATTAATATATTGACTCCACTTAGGCAAGTTCTTTACCTGAACTTATTAATATATCAATTCCACTTAGGCAAATCCTTTACCTTAAATTATTAACATATCAACTCCACTAATACCTCACATGATTGCAACCTGGCTACTGAACGTGTGAGAAATTTGTCTACCATATCATCTATATCCACTTCATAACATCAGCAAGATGCAGCTACATTCACAATGAATGAACTGCAATTCAAGTAACAAGGAATTAAAACTTGGGTCAATGATCCCACAAAGGTTCTTCAATATTATTACTATTAAATTAAAGCATTTTATCCAGTTCAGTAAAGTGTAAGATTGGATATGAACTGGAACATTATAAAAATAGCAGTACAATAAGTTTGTTTTTATTCAATGAAGCAAATGTGCAAGAAATTACGCAAGTCCCCTCTCCGAATTCCAATATGGATATGACAAGAGAGTTGGTCTTTATCAGAAATCCTTCTGGAACAGCTCCTGTCTGCTTCCAACCAATCATACCCATAACTAAGACTCCCCATTAAAGCCAAGAAGACTCAAACTACAGTATTTATCAACCATCACAAACTGTGACAGACCTACTAGGAATCATAAGTTCTTCTTGGCGAAAAAACCTGGAAAACGAAGGCAAGTTTCCATTCTTGGAACTCACCTCTCCTCCAGTACTGACCTAGATGACAAGATGCAACTACATTTTAAATATACCAGAACAGTTTTTATAGATGTCTCCAAAAATGAGTCTTTCATGATCCTGACATCCGGAAAAACACAGTTATTTTATTAACAACTGATAACATAACGATGACCTGTGAATGCACTTGAAAAGTTCTATCAACAATGTGTTTGAAACTTTTTATCATATGTGATGACAGAAGCAGTGTCAGTGTGCTGACCGAAGCAAACACAAAGAGCATTGCAGCCTTCATCATCAAGAACCAATATGATGGAGTGGTCATGCAGCTTGGATGAAACATGACTGCGTGCTGAAACAAATCTTCTAACTTAATGAAAGCAAACATAAAATGAGGTGGGCATCAACGAAAAAATAAGATACATAGGTGTCTGAAAACTAATATAAAAAATGTGACACAAACACCAACAAGGAAACTCTGGCAACCATACCCCCAAAATGGAGCAGTAACTTTTGAAGCTAACACATGCCCAGAATTGAACAAAGAAAATGGAGAGAGGCAGCAAAACCCAAGGCCAACTCTGCCAACTGGTATTTCCTGTTCTGAATGCAGAATAACTTTGCAAACCAATATTGGACCCCTAAGCCATTTAAAAGTCCACAGAAAATGAAGCAAAGACCTTCATCCTTGGTCTTGAAGGATTGCCATGTTGAATCAAGAAGTTAATCGAAAAAGTTTGTGATTGTTCTAAGAAACCTAAGTGTAAATGAATACAGTCAAAACTAGGCACAAGACTGTATATATAAGCTTCATTTTTACAAGGCCAGCAATGCTACCAATGACATACCTCAAAATTACAAACAAACGGCCTCTGTCCTGTATGAACTCGCATGTGTGCTTTTAAACGACAAGGTTTATCAAATTTTTTACCACATCCGTTCCACTGACAACACAACTCTTCTGCTTTGTGATGACTCCGCATGTGTGACGTCAGAGAATTTGGAGTGAAGTACGATTTGCCACAACTTTTCACTTCACACCTGAAACATAGACATTTAATTACAGTAGCAAGAAATACAGTAACTGTAAAAAAAGTTAGGAGAATTTCATGAAAATTTGAGCCGGTAAAATTTAATTTTCAATTCTGTATACAGGTAATGATAAAAGTTAAGAAAAGATAATATAATTTACTTATAAGGAGCCTCCACATCTTTATGGGTCTTCATGTGTACTTCCAGTTCCCTTCGCGTGTGATAAGCCCAAGAACAGCCTGGTACAGAACACATCCAGCATTTGGGACGCTGATGCAGACGTATGTGCGTGTTCAAGTTGTATATGGTAGTGAAGCGCCTATTACAGTTGACTTCTGAACACTGAAAGTCAATTAATCAATATTTTAATTTCAAATATAAGTTTATGGAATCTTTTGAAATAAATTTCATTTTAAGCTAACAGTGATTATTGGTAACATTGTTAACAATCCAAGAGGCTTCAAATAATGTGGAATAAAATATTTGTCGCATATTTTAAATATTACCAATACTATATATTATCAATTTCAATATATCAACAATAATAATAATCAAATAATAATGAGCTTTGTTAAGTTTCTTGTATCATCTTAAAAGCTAACACAGTAATTAGCAAATTATTAGAACTTTCTCTCACCACCTCTACTCAGCCCTTACTCTTGTAGACTTGTAATACATATGAAAGATATAATTGCACTCTTGACCAAGATTCAAAATCCAGAATGCACCAAGAAGCAAACACTATACAGAGGAAGTTATTGAGTGTATCCTCATCAACCATGTTCATATTTAACTGCAAAATCCGTTTTAATGACGAAATTCCAATTACTAGACAGTAGATAATTTTCCAATTACTAGACTGTACATAAAATTATCTCACAGGACAGGACAAAGCATAAGTATGTTAGAGGGGCAGTGCAGGTAGGATGGTTTGGGGACATGGTGATAAAGGTGAAACTGAGATGGTCTGAGCATGTGCTGAGGAGAGATGAGGGGTATGCTGGGAGAAGGATGCTGAGGATGGAGGTGTCAGGCTGGAGGAGGAGAGGTAGGCCAAAGAGGATGTTTATGGATGTGGTGAGGGTGTCCATGAGGGTGTGAGGTGGACGTAGATGAGGGATATGGAGACAACTGATCTGCTGGATGACCCCTAATGGGAGAAACGTAGATTCGATGATGACGGTAATCTAAAATTTTCTCTCCATTCCTATACATAATACCATCCTCAAAAGCTGTTAGTGTATACTCAAAACTGCTACAAACAAAATACCAAATATTTCTTCACCTAAACTACTGTTCTAATCCCCGTTTACTTAAAGTACTCCTAAATATAAAGATTAATATGCCAAAAACAGCCCACTAGTTAAAAATAACTGGCAAAGCTGGAAGTCACAAACACCTGCAGCATAATGCTTTCCACTCAAAGTATTGTAAAACATACATACACACACAATGGCCGCGATCCCCCTTGTAAGGGGGTGGCCGAGTCAAAGCACACATTCACAGAAACTTAATATACATCCATCACTCATCTTAGCTCCTTAGGGATGCCACCATTTCCCCCCACAACCTTCTTGGGTCATCCACAGGGAAATTTTGCAAGATTATCTACTATGAAGCCTGACAACTGCAGCTATTTACCAAGTTGTATGATTAAAGAAAAAAAATATGGCTAGAAGAGATATATAGAGAAAAGAGGAAGAATCATGACATGCAGTCAAAAAGAGGGCATAATAAACATACTATATTATAGTAGACACAAGATACCATTAATTTGGATGTTGTAAGAGTAGTAGCCTTACCCTCTCACATTGGTTAAAAAGGTACACCATATGTTTTAGTATTCAATGTCAATTTTTACTTTACTCACTGCATAATCACGTCGCTTTAGGTGAGTTTCAATATGCCTCTTCAGTTTGTACCAAGTATAAAATGCCCAATCGCAGTTTTCATAGTTGCACTTGTAAGGCCTAATTCCATTGTGGCTTAGCAAATGTACCTGTAAAAGAAAAACATGCAAGTTCATCACTGTTTACAAAGACTGTAGTCTTTGACTTTTTTCACCTGAGCTTGTTGCTGGTCTTATAATAATAATAATAACGATAAAAATAACAGTCGTACTGTCTAAGTCCATTGTGGTCAAGCAAAAAAATGCACCTGCAAATGTGAAATGTGCCAGTACATCGCTGGTTACATACATTCTTTGACTTTTTCCATCAGGGATTGTTGCATGGCTTACGATAATGATTATTTTTCTCAACATTCTGTGTCACTATTAATCCCCATTTGAGGGTGGACACAGCTGGACTGAAGCTTGGGAATTAAGCTGTATGCCCTTCCTATTGCCCCAACATGGGTCAGTAGAATGCGAGAGGTAGAAGCAACTAATGGAGATTTTAACCCACCATGGGGAATTAGGAGGGGCATCCAGCCTTAATTCCCTAGCTCCAACATGTCTGTGTCCACCCCCATTTAAATGGGAACTAACTGTGACACAAAAAGCAATACAAAAAATCTGTAGTTAAATGAGCATGTCTTACCTTAAGTGAGGATATTTTTGGAAAGTGTTTACTACATCCCTTGATGGGGCAGAGCCAGCGTTTTCCCCCCTGTGGCGATAGCTCATATACTAGAGAATCAATCTGGATGCCCAGCTCTTCAAGAGCTTTGTTTGCCACTTCATCTGAAACTAAAACGATCAATACTGTACTAATCTCTTCTCTTCAACCAACGTAAAAGCATTACATTTTCTTATTAAAGAAAAATACTAATGCAAGTTTTATATAAGAATAAATATCAAACAGAAAAATTTCAAAATTATTAGTGTTCAAAAAACGGCAAGATTGTTCTTGATGATGCATGATACAATAAAAAAAAATATAGTCTGAAGTTACATCACTTGTGATTTGCGGTACCACAAGTCGTTGCTAGTATTACATATGAACAATATTGAGAAATAAAATCTAACGTTTATAAAAGATACTACCGAATGAAGTTAAAAGCCCTGCTATATCCCCACCAGCCACCTGCTGTGTCAGGATAGGGACATAACCACATACCTGTACTAATGTTATCTACCAAGCAGACGATACTTGCCCACTTACCCGAAGATAACCCAAGCATGGTTATAGGGGGAATTGTCGCACCCATTTATCACAATGGAGCTAAGAGGAGTGATCGAGGTGTATTGATTTTTGGTGAATTTATGAGCTTTGACTCACCCTCACCCTATATGAAGGATTGCAGCAATTGTATATTGTATGTACGTATATATGTGTGCAAGTATTTAGGAACGCTCCCAAAATGAAACACAAAAGAAGAATGAACAGTATTCGACTCTTCACCTCAACTCCTTTTGTATCAAAAACTCAAAGTTAATAAGTGAAGGAAATGAGAACAGCTTTTTCATGTTCAGCCTTAGTAAATATTTATATAATAGAAACACCATAGTAGAAGGGAAAGTATTCCTCTTTCTCACCTGTGCACACTGTAGGAGTTTCATTAACTTAATATGGATACCACAGTAAAGGGAACATTATTCCAACATTCCTCACCTGTGCACATTTCAGGATTTTCCTCATTAACTTCATCATCACTCTGCAGATGCTTTGAAGATGCTGACTGGCTTGAGTCCTGCAGAAGATCAGCCGAGAGCAAGGATGATGCTGACAGTGTGTCAAGAACAGATGGTACTGAAACCATAGTAGGAGGAGCACCAGGCCGAAGGGAAACGCCCAGCCCTTCATTTTTGACTGAAAAGCAAAGGTACAAAGCATAACTTAATTAGTTTTAACTAGTCTTAACCATTGAGTATCAAAGCTAAAAGCTAATTCTATTGCAGAAGAAGCTCTTATAGCTTTAATATCAATACCTAGAAGAAAAGAACAAGACAGCTAAATATTACTCAAAGAAATATAAATTGATTCTGAATTTTATTTCCAAATACAGTACATGGTACACTACACAGCTATTCATATATTGCTATTAAGACATTTTTTCTGTAATACGGCTGATGTGCTGTAGAGATTATTGTTTTATCAACTAATATAGTAATCTTTTTCGTAAACACAATTAGATAAATACTCATCAAAATCATTGAATATTATAGGATACTATGTCCATTTTATTTTAAACCGTGATAACTTTGGGTTCTATTTAATTTACTTTGTTTAGTACGGTTACTGAGCATAAAGTTGATAAATACAATTTATATCATTTGAAATTATACTCTACAGAAACAATGTAAAGTATAGTTATATATTTTAGATAAAAAAAAATAGTCCTGTGCAATGAATCATGCATGAGTTCAAAAAATATTCTTTATCAAGTGACAAAATTAAGAAGAATATATTAAGTATAAATGTCAATACAAACAGGACAATCCTCAAAAAATTTAAAAATATTTAAACATAAATTATAACTATGGCTATATAAAATACCAACACCAAAACACACACCATTTGTTTTGTCAGGGATGGCAATATTTGCTAAACGAGGAAGTTTGCTGGAAGAAGGCAAAGACTCTGTTTGAAATTTCTGTGCCGAAGATTTAATGGTATTTCCTTTTCCTGATAAAATAACTGACCCTGTCAATGACATAGCTTGAGATGTTGATTCCATAGACGTGTTCAGAACTGGAGTAGATCCAACTGCTGTTGCGGTGTCCAGAAACGAAGGGCTGACAGTAGAGGTGATACTACTGGTTGTGATTCCTTTCCTGACCTCATTCTTAGGAGTTACTTTAGAACTGGTAGTTGCAATCACTTCTGCAGTTCCCACTGCAGTGGCCTGCCTCAAAAATGCTAATTGATTTTGTTGCATTCTGGAAATAGGTGCTTTTAGTTCTTGTATTACTTGATTGATTTCAAAGTTTTGTGGACCAGTATAGGGTTCTTTCTTACCACTTTTACCACTGCGTGCAGCTCCTTGCTGGTGGACCTCTTGAATTAAACGGTGGGCAGTATGAGCATAACGTAGAAGCTGTTGAGGTGAAAGGCCAAGAGGGTCTAACTGTGGCTCACGAATACTTGAAACAGCTCGAACCAAGTCGCAGGTATTAATTTTAAAGACTGTCTGTTCATTGTTGGAGGAGACAATGTTTACGATTGTTAAGTTTGCTTTGCGGTCCACAGTGATTGTCACATTGGCTGTTCCTGCTTTACATGTTGGCAATGCAACAACTTTAAGAGGTGTTAGTGTCAAGGGAATTGTTGCATCTTTAGTGCCAGACACCTCTCCTCTAATAATCGTTTGTGGCTGAGATCGCTGCTTCTGCTGTTGTTGGATATTTGGTGCAAAAGGTCGAATAATAAGTGCTGGTGTGGTAAGTGGTGAAAAAACACTTGTTGTGGTGGATGTGACAGTTGTTGTTGCAATGGTATTAATGGTTGGAATTGCTCCAGTAACCTTTGACTGAGATCTACAGACAGGGAATTTTTTAAAAGCTGCTTGCACGAGACCAGAGGGAATTTTCAGTAAGCCTTTAGATGAAACATTAATGCCCTCAACTGGAGTTGTAACGGAAGAGGTAGTGGGAGTTACAAGGGCAGCATTTGTGAATGCAGTTATTGGTACTTGAGAACTGCTGACTGTGGATGTTTCAACTCCTAACATTGCAGTGGTTGTAATGTCACTAACATCAAGCACCGATGGTGACAGGAAAGGTGAAAATGACAGGGTGGGAGTGCTGGCTATGACTGATGTGGGTGGTGGCATAATGGCTGACTGCTGACTAGATGTTACAACACTTAGAACAGGTGTTGCTTTATTCTGTGTGTCTTGATTAGATTTATTTTGCAAATCTTGATTTTCTCGTGGTTCAAGCTTTACCAGAAAAGTACCCGGAGAAATACTTCTTTCCATTTTTGGAGGAGTCTTACTGAGACTTTCTAACATATCATTGCTCTCGGTGCTCTGCATTTCTAAAGGATCATTTGAAGCATCCATTGCCAAAATACTAGAAAGCTTACTATCAACTTCACTATTTGGACTTGTCAACAGATCTGCTGTAAGGGAATTTCCATCTTCTGTAGGCCTTCCCCCAAATGGATAAAAATTAAAATCTTCATCCTCTAAGCGTCTTGAAACCTCTCTATTTCTCTGTTCTTCTGTTTTTATGGGGGTTTCTTCAAATCCAAGTGGTCTAGATGCCATGTTCTCAATCTCTTGGGGGCTCATGAGCTTTATCGGCTGAATATTATTCACCATTAAATCCAAATCAACTGGATTTTCACTTTCTGAAGTTTCTTGAGCACTGTCTGGTAGTGAAACTGAGCAATTCATCTCTCTGGAAAGTGCATCACCTCCTTCAGGTATAGATCCTGAATCACTGACTTCATTTTCCTTTTTCTCCAGAGAAACTGCCAAAAGTAATTCCTGGGCTTGGCGTGCCCAATCTTCCTGTCCACCAGGCAAAAGCAACTCCTCAAATAGGCCTCTATCTTCTGCTTGCAGTGATAATCCATTTTCTGACCGTTTGTATCCATGTTTCTTACTAGGATCTGTTAGAAGTAATTCTTCAAATAATCCTTTGTCAACCTGCAAAAAAGTTTCCAGCTTTTTTGTAAAACTATTCCGACGGCTGCTATTACCACAAAGACTTTCTCCGAGATCTGGAAAGGATAGTTGACTGTGCAAAGAATTTCCTGCTTCGCAGGGGCCATCTCTTGAAACAACAAGCCCATAGTCCTGACCCCCAACATTCAACTGGACATTCCCACTCTTAAGACTGAGAAAATCATTGACATCAATCTCTGAGGGTTTGATATCTGGGTCAAAATCAAAACTGGAAAGACTGTCACTGCGAGTTTTTAACCATTCATCAATATGTTGCAAATCGGCCCCTAAATCACTGGAAGGATCTACATCCTCCCCTGACCTTAGCATTCCATTAATCACATTATCACTATCACTGTTCGTCTCAGAAACACTGACGCCATGTTGAGCAGATGACTCATGTTGAGCTGTTGAGTAGTTCAAGGTGGGTGATGAGGATACCATTCCTCTTCCTTCGTTGTTATTGGGCGTTTCTTTGCCCCCTTGACTCCCACTGGTATTCTTAAGGATGAACACACGTCTACACTCCCCTGCATCGTCCCGGGAAATGTTTAGAGTCCCGTTGTGAGACATGTGAACCCCAGTCTTCGGGCTTACTATGGGGTCTTCAGCTATAACACCGATCAATGTGAAGCTCGTGCGTTAGCATATCTTATGCTCTGATTGGTTATGCAATGCTCGGGTTTACAATAACGAGTTACTCTTACGCTTGCTCCCATTGAGGCTCAGATACTAGGAAGGAAATTTGTTTACATCTGTATTTTTACTCTTACAAACGAAGTCATGTAATAATTTTTTTGTTACACCTTTGATATGAATATATGTCCACAAAAAGTTATTTTATTCATAAAATTATCTCTTAAGAAAATCAGAATAATATTATATGAAATGAATGAACTAGAAAACGAGTTTAACATTGTGATATTGAAGCCTGATGTACAACAGTAATAGTCACATTTACACTACAAAAAATCAAGCTAATATAAAAAATTTAATTTTCTTCTGTTTTAGTCATAAAAATTATTATTCCGTATGTATATTGATCCAATGCTTATTTAGACTCCTGGTATGTATGTTAAGAAAGGTGAATAAGTTCAATACAACAAACTGGCAACTCAACAATGACACCTCCACAGCTGATTTTGTCGTCAAACAGCCTTTAGTCTTTGATTGTTGAAGGTAAGAGGTGGCTGTCAAACAATCATGAAGTTTTGGCCCGTTGTCGTGTTCCACCTCATCGGAACGATACAATTTCAAAGCGTCAGAGGCAGCGATAACCTGTCAAATGGTAGCAGTAATATATATTTTTTTTCTTGGAATGGATTGCTTTATATTTCTTAAGTTTATTGGTCGGCTTCAAGAACTTGAAGCTTTTTCATACATATATCAATTACCTTTTGTTTTACAAGTTTTGTTCAGTCTTCTACCGGTTCCAGTACTTACGTGGCACTTGATAATTTGATGTATACTGAGGCTTAAGGCAAGTTTTCCTGCACAAGGTCGAACAATACTCAACATATCCGCCCAAGAGATATCCTAGCATGCTCTCGTGCAGTACAAATTCATTAAATGCTTCAATACGAGTTTTTATATCCGGTTAATATTTACTTCCACACCTCTACTTATTTGCTGACCAAGCTTCAAATCCTGCACTTACCGGAAGACAAAAATTTTATTCCAAAAGAGACTTATTGTATTCAAGTTAGGTATTTTCACCCCTTGTTGAGAAATGAGTTCATTATTGAAATTAGTTTCTTTACTGTTGATTTTAGATACTTTATTGTGTTTTATATTTTCATTTTACTAATTGACGGTGAGGAATAAGCATTTACCTCGTATACTATTTTGAATCTGTATGGCCGAACTTTTTCTGATGTACAGTGGCCATCCCATCATCATCCTTAGCCCAGCAGGGGCTTTGCCATTGAGCGGTTGGTTGGAGACGATAATAAGGAGCACATGGGGCCTTTTATATTTGTGCCCTGTGGGGCGGGCATAATATCAAAGAATAGCCTCACCGTATTCCCTGCGTGTCGTAAAAGGCGACTGAAAGTGGACGGGGCGGGGGGACTGGGAATCCCCCCCCCTTGTATCAACCTCCTGCGAGGCGTCAACGAAGAGGGGGAGTAGAGGGGAGAATAACTTCTCCCCAAACTTTCCTTTCTTGACGTCGGCTACCCCCCAATTTAAGGGAGAAACAGCCACGGTATATGTACAGTTAGATTTCACCCTTCAACTTTTGAAAATGAAATGTATGGTCTTCCTATGGTTTTTTGTTGTGTTTTGAACGAATCTACTTAACTTTACCAAAAGTATCCGAGGTTAATTTTTAGAGGAGGGGTTTATTCACAAAGAAAATTGTCGAAAATCATTTTTGGTGCGTCCTATTCAAACCTAACCTCACCACACCTAGGTGAATGCATCTTCCCAAGCCGGGGAATTATTAAAAAGCCATATGCCATTAATTCCCATAACTAAAATTATACCGTATCCAAACTAATAGAATGATTAATCGATGTCTGTATTGAAGGTCAGAGTCGTTACAAAGAAAATCTAAAAAACCGTAAAATATCGAGACTTAACCAGCATAAATAGTATAGGACGGGTGTATAAGTAAAAGAAATACAATTTTCCTTTTTGCATAGCTGATAGAGGTTGCGAAAGAGCATTAAAAATAAAACAAAAGTGACAATAAATGTTAAATAAAAAAGTTACACGAAAAATAAAGATCATATGAAGACAAGCAACCCCCAGAAGTTTAAATAATCCCATATATAGTCAGATTATGTTAGATTACATAACTTGCCTTGTAATATGAATACTTTAGAGCACCCTGGAGTTACTTTTCTTTACAAGATCCAATTAATATAGGTTTAAGATTCATTTTATGTATCCCATCCATATCCTAGCCAAGAAATCAGTGTTGTCACCACTTACTGAAATGTGCAGCACTGATATATAAACACTGAAATTCTCCCTCTTAAGGGTATGTAAGGATTCAGATTTGAGTGATGTTGGGTTAGATTAGGTTAGGTTACTACCCACCCCTGTCCAACAATTTCGGCCCTAACATAAAAAACTATTTCCAAAGAATATCAGATTAATTCAGAATCTACCCAAATCTATCTAAAAAAAAAATAATCATAAATAGAAAGGGTACATAAAGTGAATCTTAACCAATGATAACTAAAATATAGATAGCAAATTGACTTTGTTGGTAAATGTTTATCCTTACAGCTAACGAGTGAAATGAAAATACAAACCATTGAAATCTGTATAAAACAGCTAATACAATGATTTCCTTTAGTAAGTCATAATTTATCTGCCAGTGAACTAAATTAACCAAACTTAACCTGATATTGAAATAGATTTTATGAGATTATTTCCTAAAGGCCAGTATTAGCCAGTCATTAACACTGAATATATCCCATTAACATTCTTTGTAATAGTTGCTACAATACAGCTTCATCATGTCTGACTTTGTTGTTTGCCAGTCTGTGTCGCTATTATTCCCCGTTATGGAGTGTACACAGACTGTGTGGAGGTGGGGAATGAAGGCTGGATGCCCTTCTTTAGGCTCGATTGCAACTCCTGTCACTTCATTAGTGCCACAATGTATGTTAGAATAAGTCACTGATATTTGGTTATCCCTTAATAATTTTTGGATTGGGAGAACTGGAACTCTTCTTTTGTCACCCTCTCTTGACAGGGTGTCTGCACCCATGTATAGATTAACATTGCCCACATTTTTGGAGAGAAAAAAAATGGGATTTTTAAGATGGCAGTATCTATCTTGCTGTTTAGAATGTCTCAACTAGTAAATATAGTGGCAGTTACTGCAATTACCTAGTGTCCGAAACAGCAAATTGTCAGTCACTTTTATTTATATACCACATGTAATTAGTTACCTAGTCTACATTCCATATAGTTGAAGAAATGGAAATGTAGAATTTAACAGTAAGGATATATATATATATATTTTTTTTTTTTATGAGTGTGACACCGGAACAGGCAGAAACTGCCCTCATCAATAAAGGCCCGGGCACGAGAAAATACCGAGACGAAGGAAAAGAAAAAGGTTAAGGAAAGGCAAAGATGAAGTAATGTCATTCAATGGAAAACGACAGACAAAAAAAACAGTCAAAGTACAGAGGACCCAGAGATATGGAGGACTAGGCTGAATGGTCATAAGAATTAGGAAAGTCAGAAGGAGGAAGAGAGTTCCAGAGTCTGGAGGTAAATGGGAAGAAGCAGTCGCTGCACCGACCAATCCGCTAGCTACAAATCTCCACACAATGCCTGTGAGATGAGTCCGCTTGGCGAGTGTTACGCAGCCTCGGCAGTGGGGGAGGGATGCAACTCGCCAACTCATCAGAGCAGCGATGGAAATAGTATCGATAGAAAAGAGAAGGGAAGATACCTTATGGCAAAGAGAGAGAGAATCCAGATTAGAAGTAAGAGAAGGATCATTAATGAGTCTGACTGCCTTAGATTCAACCCTATCAAGAAGATAAGTATAAGAAGAAGCACCCCAGATGTGTGAGCAGTATACTAAGCAGGGACGGATAAGACCTTTATAAATTTTAAGTAACTGTAAAGAGGAAAAGTAATGACAGAAACAAAACAAAACCCCCAATTTTTTGGATGAAGATTTAGAAATTTAGATTATGTGATTAATCCAAGACAAAATATAGGCTATATGGATTCCTAATATGTTGATAGAATTAAGAGGGTGAATTTCGTTAATTTCTAAGACAATAGGGTTATCAGGAGGAGAAGAAGATAAAGAGATAGCCAGAAACTGTGTCTTGGAGGCATTGAATTTAACAAAATTTTGAGTGCCTCACTCAGATACTCTCTGCAAATCGGAGGTAAGAGGAGAAGAAAGAGTGATACGAGACTGATTACGAATAACAGATGAAGGTTGTGAAAAAGAGGCAGAGGAAAAGTGAAGGGTAGAATCATCAGCAAAGGCATGAAGAAGAGTGGAAGATGGGGATTGTAGATCATTGATGAAGAGAAGGAACAGAGTTGGTGAAAGAACAGATCCCTGTGGAACACCACTGGTAACAGAGAAAGGGCTAGATGTTGCGCCATCAACAACTACAGATATAAAGCGGTCAGTAAGAAAACTGGAAATCAGAGAACTGAAAGAAAGGGTAGAGCCATAGGCAGGGAGTTTGGCCAACAGAGCCTTGTGCCAGACTCTGTCAAAAGCCTTAGAGATATCAAGGGCGACGACTACAGTTTCTAGCATCCTTGCTTGCTAGGAGTTAGATATGGGCTATGGAATTGTAGTACAGTATATTGAAATAATTACTTATTATAAACATATTTGCATACGCCCAATTGTCTCCGTTCATCAGGAGTACTGAATTATAATTAGGTAATTATTATTAATTCCTTGTTAAAAATTAGTCTATTCACATTCCTAATTATTGAACGGGTAGTTAAGACTTCAACCTTAAATAGTAGATGTAAAACCTAAAGAGTCTTCCCAGTGTTCAGTATGATGTACTGTGCATTTCCAGAATAAACCAAGGGAGGACTTCTGAGTTTACCAAACCATCTGACAGCAACAGTATGATGTGGAGAATATTTATATACCTGTACATGTATTTAATTATCTAGTCTACATTCAATATAGTTGAAGAAATGGAAATGTAGAATTAAACAGTAAGGATATATGCACATGTTTTATCACATTATTTGTGATGAAGAGATCTTCTAATGAAAAAAATTACAGTTTCTATCATCCTTACTTGCTAGGAGTTAGATATGGGCTATGGAATGCTTTATAGTATCATGTTAAATATAGAAGTTTGTATTCATCCCATTTTCAACTGGCTAGTACAGTGGTAACGCGCTGGCTTCGCATTCACGAGGTGGAAAGATCGGTTCCCGGCCAAGACCGAGAGTTTAAGCTGTTTACTGGCAGGAACTGCTGTGGTTGGACACCACAGTGGGGGGTTGGGGCTTGCCCTGGCTGACGAATACCCATTGTATTGAAATGGAAATAAAGTTTGATGATATATATTGATATAATAGTAACTTAAAACGACAAACAAACAAACCTGAAGTTCCAGTGTGAGTGTATGGTATTGTATACAATAAACACCATTTTATGTATCACAATTAAACCCTATTTGAATGGTGAAGGAAACAGATATGTTAGAGCTGGGGATTAAGGCCGGATGCCCCTTCTCATGCCTTGTGGTGGGATACCATACCTGCCAATTTATGGAGATATATTTTGCGTGAATTACTTTGTCTGCATGTGAATTAGATTTTGTTACAGGAATTTATGTAAGGCTTATCACCTCTTATCGTTTTACAGGATTAGGCGAAAACTATGAATGGCACACATTAGAGGAAGGTTTAAGCCTATCTAAGAATCAAGGACAGCCTCTCATGCTTATCATCCATAAGTCATGGTGTGGCGCTTGTAAAGGTATGTATATTTGTAAGCCACATACATACATATACTCGTACCATGATCATAATCCTTCTTGTAAAGGGTGGCCATGTTGTACAGTATAATGTTGAATTGCCTTTAAGCCATTTAAATGCATTACTGGCCTCATTAGGATAGTACTCTCCCATCTAATCTGTTAATGTATATGCCTAAGCCATAATACCATTAGAAGGGAAATGGCTTAGTCAAAGCAAAAAACTTGATAGCAACTTTTACTATATGCAGGGGAACTTGAAGGAGGTAAATGCCTTGTTGTTTATTTTTGCTATAGTAAATCATTTCTTTTCAGCTTTTAAGCCCAAGTTTGCTGCTTCAACTGAAGCTCTGGAACTGAGTCAGCACTTTATCATGGTCAATACTATGGATGATGATGAACCACAGGAAGCAAAATATTCCCCAGATGGTGGCTATATCCCTCGAATACTTTTCTTAGGTTAGTTACTTAATTTTACCAATTATCTCTGATATTTGTGAAGAATTTTACCACACGGGATTTTGCTTGTCGTAATAGTCAACGGAAAGGGTTTACAATCCCTTCTTCCTATTTTGTTTTGCTGTGAAGCTTAATCCAATTAGTAATTCATTGACTGCAGCCATGAATTGTTGTGGCGATCCCTAGAGGTTGAGTAATATGGACTTTGCTCATTGTCTTTTGATTCCAATATTGGCTTGAAATACTTGTGCACATTCAGGACAAGAAGTAGCGGATGGCTGAATGAGCCTTCTCTTTTCTTCCAATTTTGTTCTTCAGTAATCTTTAAAAGTTGCCTAACCTTCTCAGATAATGGTTTGTAAAATTTTCCATATCCTGGTATTGGTTTCCCAGTTATTGATGTCGGTGTAACAATCCTTACGTTAATTTTTAGGATGTTTCTGTATCATTTCCATTGTCTGCCTCTTTTACGTTTGCCCATTTTTACTTTGGGAGTAGATTTGTTTTAGCATGTATTCATCTTCCCTCCCAAGAACATGACCACTAGGAATGAGTGGACACTGATATTATTTGAGTCTGGAAATTAAGGCTGGATGCCCTACCTAATGCCCTACGATGGGATAGAAGCTGTGGTAGTCACCTCCCAAGTTATGCGCTCTATCTCTGAGCTACCGCAGCCCCCAGGAATGAGTATAGTGAACTTGGTGTAAAATATATTTTTGCTGTCATCCTTCTAGATTTTTATGAAGATGCTATTAGGTTTGGAAAAATAGAATTCGTCTTTTACAGGTGTTTGTATTTCTACAAACTGCTTGTGAACCTGGTATTGGAATTACTTTTTTCTTTTATAATTTTTTAACTTAAAATACCCTACCTTTTTTAATGATTATGACACCAGGATGGGCAGATATAAATAAAATAGAAAATTTAAAAAATCTGCCCTCATCAAGCCTGGACAAGAAGAAAACAAAAAGTAAAGAGAAACAGAGATGGGGAGTTTTGTGACTTGTCAGATGTGAATGGATGATAAGAGATGTGTAACGAATATCCAAGAATATTCAGTGTTGATGGTGGTATAGAAAAAGAACTGTAACTGCAGGGAGACTTAACATCGAACTGTCCTGGACAGTCCTATATAAGTCTAAAAGACCCTTCAGCTGTAATATCACTGCAGTATCAGATATCTACATGAAAGTACTGTGAATATAAGCAAATATGATTTATTCATAAAATCTCACATACTTGCTTGTGTTTTGCCTCATCAGTGTTTTAGGTATTATTTAGTATCCTGAGGTTTTATTATGAAGATCAATTCAAATATTGTGTGGGGGCTTTGGTAAGATGGTGGATTGCGTGCTCACCTTGGAAAGTGAGAAACCTGTGTTTGATTTCATGTATGAAATCCAGCCTTAAGTCCCCATCTCCAACCTGTTTTTGTCCACCCTCATTTGAGTGGGGACTAAATGTGATGCATAAAATCAAAGGTAATGTGTATCGTTCATGTTATCAGTCGACAGCACAAAAATTTAAACCTGCTTCCAAAATAGTGATCAAGGGTAGGTAGATTGATATAACTTTAAACATCTTCACTTAGCACTTTGCAGCAGTGAGTATGTAATTGCGATGATGTACTTATAGTCCAACTTTACCATGAAAGCTGATGTAGTATACTTAAGAATATTATGTCTGCAACTCTACTGTAATATATGTTCTCTGAAGTTTACTTAACATATATGAGATATTTTTAGTCAGTAGTTGAAGCCTAAAGTTATCAATGTAACTTTACAATGCATAGTCTGAGTTTCTTTCATTCTTAAGCTTACTGCATCTATATGTTTGTATCAGACATTATATTAAAATTTCTTGTTAATATCTCAGATTCGGACGGTGAAGTCCACGAAGAGATCTTCAATGAAGGAGGGAACCCAAAGTACAAATTTTATTATTACGATGAGCAATCTGTTATCAAATCCATGAAAATAGCCAAGAACATATTACCTCACAGACAATCAAGAGGAGATGAACTGTGACTTTCTGTGTTCCCTTCATTGTTATTATTGTTCTTGTTCTCTAACTTGCATGGCCGAATAGTACCAAGTCCCTAAGTAAGTCTTCTGCCGAATCTTGGCTTTCTCACAGAACTCTCAGGGAGTGTATATTTTCTTCAAATCTCATACTCTTATTTAGCACTGACGCACCATAGATAAAGAGAATAAATTTCGGGTGCACTTGTCTTTGTCATTGACTCTTAAGCACAGGTAGGCGAGTTATAAAATGGATCTGTTACTATCTTTTTGAGGTGTAAATACAGTACATGATGTTGCACTTTTGATTTCTACAGGGTAGGCTAAAAGTCGGTTTTATTTTATTTAAATATTTAAAGTTGGCTTTTGGCCCATGTTGCACATAAGATGTTGGCATGGTTTTGCTACATTAAAAATGTATACCCAAGCACTGAAACTGCAGTCTTGGAAACTTTTGAGTAATATAAGTTAAGACGTATATTTGATCCTGTACTGTACTTTAATGTCATGGCTTAATGGTAAGTGTTCTACATTGACTATGGAGAGTAACCATGTCAAAAGTATTTCCAGTGGAGTGTAGTTAGATATTTTTTGCAATGTTATGATGATGATCCCCTCGATTTTACTCAGAATGTTTACTTAAACGAATTTGAAATCTTGAAGTATATCTAAGAATGAACTTATAATCAGTTATGATTTGGGGATGAGACCATAGCCTTTGTGGAATAATTGGAGGTAAAACTGTTGCTTCAGTTTAAGAGCGATAAAACATTTTTAGACTTGACAACTCGTTACAATTGAGGGAAATGTTCTACCCATTTTGTGCTTCAAAAACGATTCTTCATAGTTTTAACTTGAAAACTTTCAATTGAGATTTATTTTCTTATTCTCAGTTAATACTTAATAATAATTCTCAGTTATAAAATTATTTTATATCTTTTAACTTGAATAATGTGATTAATGCCTAAATTTCCAGTTTTAAAAATCATCATTGCGATCTTTAAGATAGAGCATGATTGGTCATTTAGCTGAAGACTGATTGATTACCAATAAAGATTTAAGACTACAGTCCCCAATTAGTAGTGATACAACTTTTCCTTGGTGCACTAATTGGATACACAGTCCCCCTTGTAAGGGGACTGGCCGAATCTAAGCACACATTCACCAGAAGCTACTATCCCTACATCACTCCTCTTAGCTTCTTGGGGAAAAATCACCACAATTTCCCTTCTTCCGCCACTTTTGGGGTCATCCACATGTTAAGTGGGCAAGGATCTTCTATCTACATATGCATCACGTTTTGTATAATTTGTTGAACAGTGCCGTAGTACTTTGCACTTGTATGCTGTGAGATACCAGAGTACAAATAATTATTAATAAGAGTATATTTAATTTCTTTACCTACTTACTTCAGTATTATGGCAAGTTTCCTGCAGTTATTTACAGTTATCATAACTGTAATAGTATATGTTTGTACATCAAAAGTAGATTGAAGCACTTTTATTGCAGTAGTGCATGGTATGTTGGTTAATATTTGGGGTATAGAAAAAATTTGGATCTTGAAGAGTAACCCGAGGGTGTACGTTAAGGTTATATATACTTACAAGACTAGCCAACCCAACACAACACAACCCAGTCCAAGCTAACGTACCTTATTCTAACATAGCAATTTATGGGGTTATATAACTTTAAATAGGGTTCAAGGAATTACTCATCTTTACAAGATCCAATAGTTTTTTCACACATTTCTTACCATCTTAGTCGTGTTAGCTGCTATTACAGGCACTGTTTTGATTGCAGCTACCAAGAACCTTTTTCTTTTGGCTCTCTTTTTGTGTGGGAATGGACGTCTGAATAGAGATTTGTATGTAATTTAAAGCTATAAATAGCATATTAGAGATAATCTGTATCAGGTATTAATATGCAGAAGTAGAATTAGATGGACTCCTTATGGACTGGATTTTTTTTTTTTTTTTCAGATTTCATTAAAATAATTATCATAGTTTAGCATATGGATTTTTTAATTTAAACTTTTGACAAGACAATCTATCAATAATAGTATCACATTGTTTTTATGTAAAGCTGCTAATATTTCAATTCCAAATAATACTGTCATTGTTATTTTTTAATATTGAGCTAATAATTTTGCTTTTCCACATTTTGTTAAGCAGGGTAAGTAAAACAGCCTCCAAGAAGAAACCATCAAGGAATTAAACATCCTACATTGAAGTTTATGAGATAACTTGACATCTGCGTGGAGAGCACAGGTAAATAATTAAAGCCAGTTTTTCTAGTTTTATTGCCATTTCAAGCTGCAAAAGTATTGCAGGTTGTATTTCGGTTTCATTAAGATACTAAATGAAAGTTCTTTGTATGTACTTTATAATGTTTATAGAAAACCTTTAGGCCATTTATTAGCTTAATGCCTCTCTGGCTTGGTTCTTCAGATCTTAAAATGGTTTCATTGTGACCACGTTGCTGAAGTGTTTGCAAAAGCCTCACATAAATTATACTAATTGATGACTTGTTAGCACCCTGACTGGCAACTTTTACTCCCAGATAGAATTGTTTTCTAAGAATATTGTTGGAGGATTCACATGAAAATTGCCCAATTTGCTAATGCAGGCCAACACCCGTGTCATAAGTACCAACAGTTTAGTACTTTTAGCATATTAGTTCAGGGACAATTTTTTTTTACTTTGCATGAATTTGATATAATTTCTTTCGTAACTGTTAAATGTAGGATTTGGGAGGTTTTTGCAACAATAGACTTGCTTTTTGTATATATGCATATCACTGTTACGAATTCTGTGAGTTTAGAGAATATCCAATTCGTAATCACCATCTAAATATTTATTTTTTCATTTTCTTTTGGAGGTTGTGAGGGACATGTTGACCATTGAGCACAATCCCTTACCCCATTTACACGTTAGCTCATTAGTTAACAACGAAGTGCACCGTTTCATTTAGGGAGAGATCATTTAATTGTAGTAAGAATAAATAATACAATACATAACGTGTAAGAAAAAGAAATAGTAAGGGCAGTGAAGGCTAAAAAACATTATTTTTATAATTTAATTTACTTCCATCCACAAGCTTGACATTATCTGCAAAGTAGATGATAAGACTTTAAGATCATCCTAAATACAGCTGTATTTTAAACATATGAAAGGGAAAGTGATGGATTAATAGATTTAAAATTTCTTCAGAAAAACTGTTGATCATTCAATTAAAAAAAATTCATTTTCACTGAATTGCAAATAGTTTAACCATCACTTCATCCTTTTATATTAACGTATGGTGAATTCAAGGATTATGACTCGCTGCCAAGACTTGAAAAAATTCATACTTTAGTTACTTCATGATAGTAATCTCTACAAGAAAGCTTTGAGAATGCAAGGACTCATAATCCATGATAAAGCCATACACAAAAGAGGCATATAACACACTTCGTGTAAACGGTACACATGTCTATTTTACAGTGGCAGCCTTGAACACGCACACACATTCATTCAACTATACCAAAGTCCTCACTAAAATGGACATATTACATGATTCCAATTTTAAAGTTATTCCTTACACATACCATAGACAGTATATATATTTATAAAGTGCATTGAAAATAAATCTAAACTTTATATTCAAATGTATAAAGTTTTCATAGTAAATAAAAAATATCAATAGCAACGCATTTTCAATCAAAGTTACATTAACATGAACTTCACGTAATAAAATAAAATTAGGCACTTCCTCAAAACTTAAAGGACATTAGCCATCATATGTAATATAGTAAAATTATATTGGGGGATAATTATTTTGAAAATATTTACTTTCACAACCAATATACTTGTTCACTTGCCATTTACACATCCTGTACGAAATAAAAGAACTCTGCTATTGCAAAATGTATTATCAAACCGCGTAAATGAAGGTACAAAAGGACACTTTGTTAATATAAATTTACATATACAAAATGCCAATAATTTCTACGAGTTTAGATGGATTCACCAAAGCTCACACTAATATGACAAGTGTTCTTTAAAGTTTTCAAGAAAATGTAAATGGAATGCACATATGCTGAGTTTTGGTGCTTTTTCATAGTTAGCATTTGAGAGGTATTTGGACCTGGTACTCACTTCTGTGTGAAGTTATTTTAGGTATTTAGTGCTGATAATTATCTCTGAAATTATTTTTGGTATTAGGAGCTGGTAATCACATCCCTATAAAATTGTTAGGTAATTCCTTCTCTATGATATTACTTTAGCTATTCAGAGCTGGTAATCACTTTTCTATGAAATTTAAGTTTGAAGCTGTAATCACTTATCCATGAAATTATCATAGGTATTTGGAGCAATTTGACATTTTTTCTTTTTTCCAATTTTTCACCCAAAAATCTCCAGTAATTTTACAGAGCAAACTCATAGCTGTGAATGCATGGAATTCAATAATTGTAAAGAATAGTCCTAATAATTAACATATTACTTTTTCAAAACTATATCAAACCTGCCATAGTGTAATTTAGTATGTTTACATACAAATGCTTTGTACCCGATTCGCCTATTTCTTGAGAAGTTATTAAATCTTGGAATTGTAAACCATTTTCATATATACTGAATACATCAACATAAGCACATAACATTAATCAATAATTTTGTAATATGAAGCATTTCTTGGGATTATCGAAAAGTTTAATTTTAGCTTTACAAGAAATTCACAAATGTCATTAACAATATTTATGCAACTGTAACAGAGTCGGAGTAAATTTCAATGTTGTAATACTGGTCCGTTTATCTTATTTGTAGTTTTGTTGTTCATCCTCACTGTAAGACCTTTAATATGGTCTTTAAAAGTAGTTCTATTAGACTAGGTGTAATTTATTTTAGTTGTCGAAAATACTAATATTCTTCCTCCTTTTTTCACCAGTATTGAATAGAAAGGGTTAAGACTGAATAGTAATGACAACAATTAGTCAAAGCTCTTGTAAGTGTACTTTTGGAAAGTGCCCACTTTCTGGACTATAATGTGCTTTTGCCAACCTAATGTCAGATCTTGTAAATATCAGTAACCCTCAGAATCTTACATAAAGTTAAATACTCTCAAACTACTTGCAAAAATGAATAACCCCAAAATTAGGTTGGGTTGGGTTAGGTTAGATTAATTAGCTTAGCTTAGATTTGATTTGATTAAAAGAGTATTCCTGGGGTAACTTCTCTACAAGATCATAAATTTCTTAGTTTACAATACTTTATTTGCTTTTGCTCGTGAATTTCTTATTTTACAACCATTAGAGTCTGTTGCTGCGTAGTCGGTTATTAAACAGAACTGCTTCATATGCACAAAATGGAAGAGATCACTGACATAAACATTCCATGTCTAGGACAGTTTAAATCTGTTTACGGAGGTTAATATACTTTGCTTAACACCAAATCCATTCCTCTCCAAACTCGGTAATGTTTGTGCATTTTTGAGAATATACCATACAAATAAATGTATACTGAAAAAAAGTTATTAACAGCTTGACATAAAAATCTCACAACAGCATACTCAGATACTCCAGGACACATTAGTGCTTTAGCCCTTCTCAGTTTTCTTTTTGAGTACTTAGTAACCTATTCATTAGAATTTATTTTTAATTAATTTCTACACATATGCAGAGGAATAACGATATAGTTCACTAGGTAACCATATTCAGATTCCACCTTCATTCGTAAGATGCAAGTTAATCATTAATAGTTATAAAAATCGTTATGTAATTTCCAAAAAACAGATTTCAATGTACCAAATACAGTGAAAAGGTGCTGGGGGTCACTTTTTTTTTTTTTTCTTTTAAGAAAGAACTGGTTACAAGCAGGAACCCCATCAAATACCATCCTAATTTCAGCAACTGAAAGTAGTTACGAGCAATGCTTGATTGTGATTCAGAAGCTGACAATAATAGGCACATTTACATCTTAATTGCAACACTTACATCAAAGCCTTATGGCTATATAGAAATTGTTTACTTAAAAGTCTCCTTTTCCTCCTCCTCCTCCTCCACAGGAATACTTCTTTCCTCAAGTATTAATTATATAATCTGCAA
Source organism: Halocaridina rubra (assembly GCA_037179515.1). Classification (NCBI taxonomy): domain Eukaryota; kingdom Metazoa; phylum Arthropoda; class Malacostraca; order Decapoda; family Atyidae; genus Halocaridina; species Halocaridina rubra. Next base: position 42,370 of record JAXCGZ010009736.1, on the reverse strand, counting down.
CAATGCTTTAAACTGGGAGGAAATATTCACTGGGAATTATTAGACAGAAATTCAGTTTTTTACACATTAGCACAAAGACAGTACACGCATAGTTCAACACCTTTTTTAGTCAAGAGTCCTTTCTCTATCACAAGAACCATCGTAGTACTACTTTGAAGATGCAGTAAATGGAAATAAACAATTAGTTTGTCTTTCCTTATAAAAAAAAAAGAAAAAATTAACAATGACATGGTTTCAAAGTTCTGGCCATTTCTACCACGAGATACAGTAACATTTAGATGACAACAGTACTAATTTACCATTATAACTCTATATACTGCAAAAAGTATATATATTTTAAATCTTATAAATCATACGTAAAAGATTTACATAGCAAGTGAAATATTTAAAATTAAAAGTTTATAAGAAATGTGATAATAAGATAGTAGTTTCTTCGAGTCTTTTAAATCTTACATTTACACTTATTGGTCATAATTATACTGATTTATCACTGGTACTAGTTTCATAAGAAAACTTTATGATGCTATAATTCTTCAAAGATCACTTCCCTTTGGTTAAGAGCACGGCATTTCTTCAAGATCATTTCAGGAATTCCTATTTTTCCTCCTAAATTTTCTCTGTAGTTCCCATCACTACTTCAGCTTTACTATTCTAATGGCTCCACGATTGAAACCTTATTACTTTTTCCACCACCATTATCTCTGTACTAGAGAACCCTTCATTATCCATTGAACTGTCCTATTCTATTGGCTCCACGGCTGAAACTTTAGAAAGATGAAAGGCTTAATTTAAAATTTTCATTACACAATTGAAAGTTTCTTAAGGATATGGCAAAGGGACAGTTACTGTTACTTCATTTACTGAAGGTCATTCTATATTATGGGCACGGAGAGGCTATAGGTAGCAAAAAGTGCCACCCTAGGCTGATGGATCCTAAACGAATGTGGCGACAGCAGACGGAGATTTGTCTTCTGGTGCTGGCTTCCTTTTACCAGTGCCACCTCCATACTGGCCAATAAACGAGCCATCTTCTGTGAACCTTCCTGTAAATTATACAATAATGAAACACTGAGGCATCAGATTACATACTAACACATTAACCCAAACACATTATGAACATAATACATACGGAACCTTGATCCTACGAACACGTTGTAAGATGAAAATAGTGGCTGCAGTTAGATACATTTGTAAAAGATTTATTAATGTACAGATTAAACATGAAATAGAGAAACTACCTTACTATCTAAATATTTTCTAACGATCACCGTAAAAGAATCAACACCATATAGGAGCCATTATCTTTATATATAAACTATCCCATACCCCAGCCAAAGAATGCTTATGTGATGGGACAATTGAAAGCTTTTAAAAAAACTTTGGAGTTTTGAATTGGTTCTTTTCATTACTGCAAGCTTCCCAGTTGGCTCTTTTGTAATTGATTGGTGTGTGTGTGTGTGAGGGGGAGCTAGGGTGGTTTTTGTTTTGGTAATATGAATGATGGGAAGGTGGTCAGATCTTAAGGATTTGATACACCAATGCTCTCTTAGTAGTCAGGGAGTGAATGTTATATTCTTTGGTCCTCAACAATCAAAAATAGTAATAATTATAGAAATATAGTTGGTAATAATGTTACATTTTCAGAGAGCACCACATTATTTGGATACCTTTTTAATTTTAGGTAATTTTCATCCACACTACCTTCATGGAATGAGTATACACCTTTAGATGCTTGATCTATTGGTCTAGTTCTTGTCAAATGATAAATTCTTGTTAAGCCTGAATCAAGGGACACACCTGTGGCTACTATTATAGTTGTTCTCGAAGCTGCCTGCCCGAACATACCAGAGTCCTTAAGGAAGGCCGTTGCTAATCCTTCACTAAGCATGTTGTGTTGTTGGTTCATATGGTTGTGTGCGGGGCAGACTTTTTATATTTTTTATACTTGTAATACTGTACTTTTTCCAAAAATTTTATTCAATATATTCAGTATTTTTATCATAATTTAAAAACATTATTGATACCTGGGCCCGATGAGGGCAATTTTCTTGCCTGTCCCAATGTCACTCATTAAAAGAAAGAAAATAGTCTGACTGTATGAAGTTATGTTACATCGTGAATAGGTATAATTGATGAAGTCATCCAGCCTCATTTAATAGCTCAGGAGAGCTGGGTGGTGCCCACATCACAGCTGACCAGGTGGAATGTATTCACACACCAATTTCACCCAGAGCACACACACACACCAGGGAATATTAAAAACAACACCTAGTCTTGATATTACACAAAAATACTTGTCATCTATTCATCTCAACACCCACTTTAAACCACCCTTCGTAAATATATCCATATTCAATTAACTCACTGTAACATCCAGGAACTCGGTGACATCACACAGCTGTGAGCACTACCTTCTGACATCAATCCTTCCAAATTCTCCCTTTCCCATAAAGACACAGTACAGCTGGCCAGGCTGTGATGTGGGTGCCATCCAACCCTTCTGAGTTATCAGAGGCTGAACAACTCCATCAATGATGCCTGTCCAAGACGTAACCTACTCATACAATCAACCACATCATGGATGACTACACTACTGATAAACACATACACCAACAACACAACATTAATTCTCTGAGAGCTCTGTGGGAAAGCCGAGGATTGGCAGTGGCCTTCTTAGGGACTCTGGGCTTTTCGGCCCAGGCAGCTTAGTGTTTCCATGAATGTTACGTTGTTTGCGTATGTGGTTGTGCGGAGTACAGTCTTCCATGTGTATGATGTAATGTGTTACGTCCTGGAAAGGCACCACTGACAGTCTTCCAGGGAAGGAAGGATAAGAGTGCCTTATCTAGTATGAATATGTGTGCAGAGGTTGTTGTAGAAAAGGGAAAGAGATGACAGTATTTGTGTGTAATGTGTACTTAGCAGTTGCCCCTACACTACAAATTAGATATCCAGATCTAATGAAACTATTAATTTATACTATTTAATACTTAAACAATCATGACTATATGATTCTTTAATTTTAACACTCCTAGTGGTTGGTGAGCCTTCATTTGTATAATAAACTAAACTTAATATTTGTGACGTTGTAAAGATCACAAATTAAAAATGAAAGTAAGGAAGAACTATGGAAAAGCAAACCGTTCTTTATTCATCATGACCAATAAATAAAACAGAGCAGAAACTATTTCCCACGTTGCTTAAGCAGTCAGCTGGAAAAATTGTACAAGGATGTCAATAATAGGATAGACTGGCAATATATACGCCCAGTGCTTAAATGAGTGAATAATATATACCACCACTAATCCACTGTAGCTTAACTTGTCGAAAAATAGTCATCGAATCCAGCCAAGTGTTTTACCCAGCTTAACATTTTCAACATATCCATCCTCTATATTGGCAGTGCATTTAATTCTCCTAGAAGTTCCTCTACTAAAGTTAGTCCAGTAATGGAAGAGGGGGGGTTAGGCATTAAGTGACTGTATTAACAGCCCCTCGGTGCCTTTGGTCTGTGACAGGTACCAGCAATGTATCTTGGCTTATGAACAGGCCTTAGACTAGCATATTGTGGGTCAGTAAAGACAATATTTTAAACTGTAAAATCAACATTTTCATTAACCAACTGCACTTGTTCTTCCCGAAACGTTTCTATATATTTTTTTTAATTGTATAAATAAGATGAGGTTTCAAGATCTCCTATACCATTTACTACTTATTTTGACTATCTTATTAGAGAATGATCACCTTTTTTTTTATGGCTTTATGAAGTACACCCCTGTATTTAAAAAGTTCTTGTATCCTTAAGAAAGGAAAGCTTCTAGACAAGATATACACACATCTATTCAGAAAATAAATAACAATACGATTAAGCATCTTACAGGCTATAAGAAATTTAGGGAATAATAAAATCAAAAATATTGAAACTAAAAGAAAAAAATTAAAATTTCTTACGTGTACAGGGAAAACTGCTGTGATACTACATCAAACTAGGGTAGCAAATGCATTTGATGTCGTTTCTCCTTTCTTACGGCCGTATTGACCAATGAAGGAACCATCTTCAGCCATGCCTGCTCCTGAGATAAGCACAATAATATTCAAGCTTTGAGCAACACATTTTATACAAGCAATGAGCATTCTAAGGTGACAAATGAACACTTTTGCTATGCTAGGGTGCCAAAAGTCTCAAGTGAACAGAGAATGTGTGAAGAAAAGTTATTATAGACACCAGTAGCAATTACTCATGATGTCACATACTTATTAATCTATCATTGTTTAGATCAAGCAACAGTATAAAAATAATGACTCGTGTAAGACCAAAAAATATTATGCACACAAATGTTGTGGATAGTTGATTACTTCCAAAATATATCTTCACATCATCTCTATACACCAGTTTATTCCCCTGAGGAATAAAACACAATAACTATGCAAACAAAGTTTTTTGTCTGCTAACATATGGAAGTGCACTTCAGAAATATACTTGCAACTGCAACATAAAAAAATGCCAGTAATGTGCATTAAAGTTTCCAATGTACCGAAACTCTCTTCAAATATATATAATATATAACCAGTTATTACTTCAACCTATCTTAAACCAACTCCATTTGAAATGGGATTAATGGTGACACAAAACGACAAAATATCCAAAAATACATTATTAGACAGTACTTTATTGACTGTAATTTCTGACAACGTTTATTATGTGTACATATAAATGTCTCTCTAAATTTAAAGTCTTACAATTTTTAGGTTAAAATGTGAAATGAGTTAGTAATTTAGTGGTTAGAAACATAAAATGTGAAAGTAATTTACAGGAATTAAATATGTCACCTACTTCAGTTGTTTATAAGTGTTAAATACAGTATGTAGTTTGGCTCAATAGTTAAGTATGCTTGTTATCTTACTGGAAAACTGGTAGTTCCTGCAGTACATAGTATAGAATGCCATACACTTGGAAACATGCATGAAAAACAAAACATTCTGGACCTCCATGAAAAACAGATTTCTTTCTGAAATTTAAGTCTGTATTTTGTTACGTAACCCTTCCGTAATTATTACTTGCCAACATATGGCATCCTCTACCATTTATCTCAAGGTTTCTAAACTACTTATCAGTGCCTCCTCCATAACTCGCCCATTTCTTTCTATGTTTTACTGTTATGTGACAAATACGTTTGCCTTCTAAATATATTATTTCTATTTAAATAAGGATTTATATCTTACAAGGTACTTAGTATTTTAATTCAGCCATTTTGAAATAATAATTGTTCCTAAACCCCCAATGCTTGTGAAGTCTCGTAAGGCAACCGCTGAAAACAGCAGAGTAGTTTCATGTAAATACAAATGAAAAAGGAAAGAATTTCACAATCTATTCTGCAATGCATGCCGTAAAATATGAAATATAACCAAACTTATGCTTAACTATTATTCACAGCCAGGTCTTTGCATCCCCTAAATTTTACCAAGCAGTTTCAATTATTCCCCAATTAAATGGGGATGGACATATAGGTCGGACCTGGGGAATCAAGACTGGATGACTTTCCTAACTTCCCATGGTGGGCACAAACATTGGTTTGTCACTTTCCGAGTCAAGTGGTATAACCAATGCACTACTACAGTCCCCAACTCTAGTTAGGTCAATACAATAAAGTACTTGTAAAGGTAGAATTCTACTGAGAAAAAACAAGGATTTCTCTGCATGCTGTAGGAGGCAATTAAAAGGGATAAGGGAACGGGATACTTTGCAATTCTTCCCTCCTTAGGAAAAAGGTAAAGTGGTCAGGAAAAGCTGAGAAACTCTCTACCTCCTGCACCGTTAAAATTTGGGACACCGAGATACTTTCTCCACTTCTAGGATAACTGCCCCTTGACAACAGCCCCATGGATATTTGCTTTTATTCCTACAATACAAACTAACCTAATCTAAATCTTACTGGACAATTCTTACGGGAGAATCAATGGAAGTAATTGTTCTCTGAGGCAACCATCCGAGGCAAATTATACAGGGGGCATAATTATGGTTATTGAAGATATTAAGATTAAAGACAGTCTTAAGTATACAGGATTTACTTGGTCATAATTCGCATGCACATGTATATAAAATGCAAGTAATTGTGATCACTGCAACACAGCATGCAAGGAACTGCAAAATCTACAAACAGACACAAAAACAAATACATCTTGCAAAGTAATCATGTTCCGTTCTAGGCACGAGTAATTAAGCAATGATGCAATATTAAACTATACTAGTAATCTGTACATAGAATTGAGCAGTGATGACAGCACTATTACTTACCTGTGTCTCCATCGCCATACTCTGCCATAGAATCTGTATCAGACTCAATAGGATTTTTGACATCACTTCCTAGACTGTCTCTCTTGGCACCATCTAATCTGTAATTTTAAATTAGCATAAAGGAAACTTACTAACTAATATTATGATGTATATGGAATTATGATTGATATGCCAACGAGCTAACAATGCTCTTCCATGAGTTAAAGCAGAATGAGATTGGGGTGAACTGCCTTGTAATGAATGGGTGTGTGCTTGGACTAGGCCACTGTACATGTAAGTAAATAAAAGTCAATATTAATCAGAAGGGCTTGATGTCATACAGTGATGTGTGTATAGGTAGATATAACACACACACCTACAAATAACAGTAAATAACAATTCATATGAGAGTGCCAAGAAAACTTGAGACGAATTTTTTATTCAGATAGGCTTGGTCTTGCATGCACCATGTGGCATACATAAGTATGATTGTAAATATTGATGAATTGAGATGAAAATAGTATCATATCTTTCAATTTAGTTGTGACCACCCTGCTGACAGACAACAAAGAGAGTTATGGCACAAACAAAAGAAATCAAATGTGATGATCCAGATGTAGTCATTCTACAACAAAGCTAAATATACTAAATACTGACCCTTTGTTATTGAATTTTAATGACAACCAATTACTCTAGGGGTATCCCTATCAGGGTGGTGGAGAAATTATGGTACAATTTTATTCCCAAGAAGCCACAATACGTGATCTAGATATATTAGTTCTGGTGAAGCGTGCTTAGACTCAGCCACCCCTTTCAAGGGGGATTGCAGCCACTGTATATGTAACAACAACAGGACTACAATAAAATACTCTTTTTCTGAGCACAGAAAAATCGGACCTTGAAGAGATGCACACGAGTATTTTACATGTTTTTTGCAATGATATAAATTTCAAACCCACTTCTTTTTTTGGCCATATGAGGCCTACTGATTTTAAATACAACAATGTATTTAGGTATACATACGGCTGTGCAAATTCGGGAAAACCTTGTTCTTCATTGAAATCTGTGCGACCATGTGCAGCTTCACGTTCATGAACGGCATACTTTCCTCCTCGGTTACGTTTGACAATGCACACAATGATCAGTATCACCAGCAAGAAAGCAATAGCCAGCATCATTCCAATGAACCACCCACGGGTTGCAATGCTGTCTGGTGGACGTTTATACACACCATGGGGCTGTAAATATTATGTCTATTCAGTACTGCTATAATGAAAGAGGTATTAAGTAACAAACCCATGTTTGAGCCCATAGAGGCATTAAAAAGGCATCCAACCTTAATTCCCCAGTTTTAAACTGTGTGTCCACCCCATTTGAATGGGAATTGATAGTGCAACACAAAATGGCAAACAAGAACATAATGAAAGATACATTAAAAATTTTCAGCCATATCACTTGAACAAAGATGCGTAAGTTTGCACATTAATCTCGTGCTATGAAATTTAAGCTAAAGGAAATATAAATGTTAATTTAATTTTTATTGTTAAACTGAAGTGGAAACACAATGATACTTTTACAAATACATAACTATTTTCTGTGCTTAGTTCACAGATGCTGATTTTATCTCATTAAAGTATTAGATTAAAAATAAAGTCCTACAGTTAAAAAAAAATACACTATTTAAAAGAATATACCAGTCAAGACAGAACTTGTATATTTTACATAACACTGATGAAATACACTACAGAGCAATGAATGTGATTGGGGGTGAAGACAATAAGTATTAGATAAAAAAAAAAAGGCCATAAATTGAATTCAGAGCAAACACTTACTCCAACTGTTGTTCGTGCATCAATCTCCTCCACATCAGATTCTGTGTTGTAAGGTCCATCCACAGCCACTACACTCACTTGATAGGTCTTATCAGCCTCCAATCCTTTCAAGACTGTAAAATCTTGATACAGCTCCGGCTTAGTCTCTTGGAACATACTCTCTCCATACAACCTGTTAAAATGAACCAAATTATACATATGCTATACATAACCCTGTCAGATTTCAAGGTCTTCATTACTCTGACTACTCTTGCAACCTGTCTTTTTTTGTTATTATTTATCATTCTCTTAGTTATGCCCTATTCTTAAAAGCTGCTATTTTTTACTTAAATGCTTTTTTCGTGCCTGAGCCAGATGAGGGCAATTTTACCTATAAAAAAAAATTTGTGACCCCAAAATTTTATCAAAAAATGGAGCAAATCCATTGCAATCAATTCCAGGAAGAGAGAACTTTTACCAAAAATTGTTGCAAGTACAAAACCATTCAATTCCAGGAAAAGATTTAGAGTAAAGAGAGAGTTCTAACAAAATACAAATGTACCCAAAATAATGAGGAACATATCAACTTACTTGTACTTGACAAAGAAGTGTGAGCCAGGATTCGTTTCAGTGTTAGGGATCCAGGTGATTTTGATAGCCGGCACACCTGTCTTGGTACTGATGTGTTGCCAAATGAAGGAAGGTTTACCAGGAGGTATTGCTCCCGCAGATCGGGTCATTCGCTCAATGTAATAGGGAGAACCTTCACCAATCTGAAACAAGTGGAAAATAATACCAGTATTGCAATAGTGAACTGAACAAATTTATATGATTTTACTTTATTTTCTATCCTCACTTATTTCCTTTTCCTACTAAGTTGCATCCTATACTAGACCCATATGGTTTATAGTCATTGACTCTTTTCCACTGGCTTGTTGACAGGCTTATAAATAATAATAATAAAATGTAATCAGCAACAAGAGCATTCTGTTCCATGATGTATATGAGTGAAAAGACCCTTAAAAGAACCATGACATATCTGTGTTCCTTTTAACTACCTAAGGAAATGTACACGTATATATTTCTCTATTAGAAATAAAGAATAGTTGTCAATAAGTCTTCCATTTTCAAAGCTTTGGTCAAACAGGTATTTGATGTATGAGATCCTCTTCAAAATAATTAGACATATAACTTAGAGATAGAGTTCAGTAAACAGTTACCTAAACTAGTAACTAACCTTAGTGCGTGCTTTGATAGTAATCCTATATTTTGTAGCTGGTTTGAGAGAAGCCAATTTAGCCCTTGTTACCAAGGGATCTTGAATAGGAGGATCACGTTCTGAAACAACCCCTATATTGGTACCATCAACGTCTTGGTAGTAGATGTGGTAACCAGTCAGGATACCATTTGGTTGTTTGGGCTTTTTCCATATTAGGAAGAATGCAGATGACCCCATAGGAATGGCATCCAATGAATCAACAGGGCCAGGTTCTGAAAAATGTTTAAAAACTAGTACAAAGGGGCCCACGGTAGCGCAGTCGTTACAGTACTCGACTCAAGATGTGAAAGACCCACAATCAAATTCACCTAAAGCCTTAACTCCCCAGCTCCAAACTGCATGCGTCCATTCTATAACAAGAATTTATAGTGACACATGAAACGGGGAAAATTGCAAGCAAGATATACGTTAGTTTAATGCATATGGTATTTACTTCATTATGCCTTCATGAAGTGATATGCCTGCTTCCCTGTACCGCTGTCTGTATTTCAGTTCATGCATAACAATTTGAGAGGTCAATAGGTAAGAGGGCAAGGATCTTATGTTGTAGAGCCCGAAAGTTAAAGAAGCTTGATAACCCCCCATCACTTCATCTTATGACAATTGTAATTTCTCTTATAAAGAGTGGCGAGTCATGTAGTAGGCTGGTCCATGGCACCAGTCACCCACTGCAACACTACAACTGCAGGTCTTTAGGATATGATTAGAATTGACGTCGACAGCTTACATCTACACCAAATATGCTGGCATATTCATGTCTTCTTAGTGCCCAGGCCTCATGAGGGCAATTTTCTTTGCCCATCCCGGAGTTATACTCATAAAAAAAAAAAAAAGTCATAGCACATATAGTCACCAGAAAATCCACTAACCCCATCCCATTTGGGATGAAGGACTGCCACAATTCATCCCCCCACCTAAACAATCTGAGTCACGAGTACTGCAAGAGTGGCTCGACAGTAGACCTGGTTTCCTCACCACTTAATGTGGATTCAAGTACTGTACTAAAATATGTCAAGTTTGCTTTCCAAAGATTATAGTTACACAGTATTCAGAAAATTCAGAGGAACCAGAATAAAAATAAAAAAAGTGGATTACTACAAGAATATAATGTGGTAAATAAAAAAAAGACATTACTTACTGCCTTCAGGTGTAATAAAACTCAATATAGTGCTGGGAGGACCATCATAAGCACCATTAAACACAAGAACACGTACAAAATTCTTAGTGAAGGGTACAAATGACGTAACAAGTGCCCTAGGCTCATTATTATTCTCCACAATTATATCACGGGCTTTTTCTTCACTCTCGTTTTCTGTCCACGTTTGGATCTGAAAGAAATTAATCAATATACTACATGTATTTTATTCAAACATTCCAACTTAATTATTGACAAATTATCAAAAAGACAATTTTCCTGCAACAGTGTGAGTAATATGCCCGGTCATAAAAGATTTTAATCAACAAAAAATAAATTGCCAAGATATAACATTTATGTTTCAAACTTTAATAAACTTCTCTATTTTTATAGCTGGGTGATACAGTCTCATTGTTTTTACAGGCAATTTGAAAAATTAAGGACTAAGCTCCTCTCTCAGAAATTTTCATCTTCATGCAATAAAACCAAAGATAGGTTCACTTGGAAAAGTTTGAACTCCACTGCCTCAGTTCTCTTTGCTATGGCTGTGGTCACCTTGTTATCTTTACAGGAAGAATATCCAATATGATTAAAAGAAATTTTCTTATAGTGAATGTGGACTCCAAACTAGCTTTTGAGGGGTGCAGAAGCATGTTTAATTCTTGCATCTATCTCTTTAAGGCAGTATATTCAACTGATGTTAGGAGGCGACCAACTACAGTTACAGATTTTATGCATTAAGTTTTCAAGGTCCTCATCATTCATATATATTCCATATGTTTTCCAGAAAAAAAAAATCATTAATGGAGGAATTGCAAGGCCTCTACTCCCCTATCCTCATTAGTTACCTCATAGGATATACAGGGAATAGAAGTGCAGAATTTTCTTCTCCGCTACCCAGGACACTATTCATATTCCATTATTATTAACAAGCGTAAAGGCAGAATTCTATACTTCCACACCAAAGCATAAAAAAATTCCACATCTATCAGGTGGGAGGGAAGAATACTTCCTCTGTGTTCCCCTTCGTGTCATAATAATCAACTAAACTGGGAGGAGCGAGGGGATTGGGAATCCCCTCCTTTATATTTTCCTCCCACAAAGTCAGGTACAGGAATTTTTTTTTTTACTCAGCCACTCCTTTTATAATGGGAACTAAGGTTTTTGTATAGGGAAGTAGAATAAAACACAAGCAGTGACAACTATTCGAAAACTCCACAGCCCACAGAGAAAATGTGGTCCTGCAGTGAGGCACTCACCTTATAGCCTTTGAAATGTCCCTGAACAGAGGTGTTGGAGACAGGATTCCATGACAGCAGTGCTGTGGTGGCATCTCGAAGTTCAACTAAGGTGAGATTAGTAGGAGCTTCACTTGGAACTGAAATGAATAAAATTAAAGATTACCACCATCTAAAGTCTCTGCTTCCATAAAGCAACTATAAAAGATATAAAACCACTAAACTATTCAGTAGAGCAATAACAGCAGTTACGACAAGAGAAATTACAACCAGGTGAAATATTACTATAAAAACAATAAAATATATAGACCGAGTATACACTTATTAATATGTTTAGCATAAAAGTATATGATGGTATAGCATTACAAAATAATATATGGTATCGTATAAAAGAATTCTAATTATATCTACTATAATAAATAAAACTTGGATTTTGTAAGAAGAGTTATCCAGGGTGCTCTTGGGTTATTCATATTCACAAGGTATATCACAATAAATTCTGACAGTAAAAATAAAGCAGAGCTGGTACAAATGCCAGTATGGCAATTTTGTTTATATGTTATATCAAGTGCACAATTTACGTGTCACAGTTAGTCTCCATTCGAATGGGAGTAGACAATGACATGCTAGAACATGGGTATTATGGCTGGATACCCTTCCTAACCCCAGGGTAAGCTCGAACCCATGTTAGTCACCTCCAGACTCAAGCACTCTACCACTGCTTTATTGCACACCCTGTGAAACTTCCTCATGTAATTAGATTAAAAGTACTGTTATAACTCACCATCTTCACCAGACCATCCTTGAACTTCAGGAGCAGCAACATGGGCTTGTCCTTTATCATTATGAGCCTCTACCTTTATTCTGTAAGGTTTGAATGTAGGTTGATTAGGAACAACAAAATGATCTTGCTCCCATTCAGTAACTTCATGGGTCTGCCATTGGGCATTTTCTATGTCTTCACGCTTGTAGTAGACACGATACTTGAAACCAGGACCATTATGATGAATTTCAGGCATAGGCTGATGAAAATAAAAAATAAATGTATCAATCAAATCTCTTTTATTGTCAGGGGTTGCCCTCATGTCCTCCCCCACCATATCCATACACATCCTCTTTGTCCTACCTCTCCCCCTCCTGCCATCTCTTACCATACCCTTCATCCCTCCTCAACAAGAAACAGTATGAGCTGGCATCAAGTGATATACAATCTACATGACAGATGTTATTAAACAAAATCAAACTTTCATGCAAGCCCCACAGTAAACAAAGGAAACCTGAATCTGGAATGACAGGATCTAGGGCATAGGCTGAACCTCTGGAGCTGCAAATCAGAAGAGGAAACCATGCAACTCGGCGGATGAGCAGCAAAATAGACCTCATATGTCACAAGAACCTGGGAGCGGTTTTGGTCACCTAAGTAATTACCTCATCTCTCTACACACAACGACTTAATATTACTACATGGAATCAACCCCATCATGTAGGGCCCACAGTAAACAAAGGAAAACTGTGCCTGGATCTGTAATTTAGCATTGTAAGTGGTTTGATACTGTTCGCTAAAGGGATCCAAGCAGGAAAGATGAGAGCATGTTTTTTTTTTTTTTTTTACCATGTAGTCATTCTTTCTCTGCTTATGGTCAACTTACTGACCCTGGCTAGGTTAAGTAATATGTAGGTGATAAATATCTAAGGCTGACCCAAAACGACTACACTTCCCTTCATCTTAAAATATACTTACACAATACGCTATTGTTTGTTACTAAGGAAGATAGAAACTAATGTTACAGTTCGTCCTAGTAAACTCTAATCAAAACAAAAACCTGTAATAAGAGGCACATCATGTTATCTAGAATCCAGTTCATTAATAAAAAGAAATAAAATGTGAATAACACTTACCGACCACCTAATGACCAAGTTCTGAGGTGTAGAACCTTTTCCTTCTACTCCATCTGGGTTCTTGTATGGTACATCTTGTGGTGTGGTGCACATACCAGAGTGATCAGAGGGATACGAAGGTCCAATCTTATTACGAGCTATCACTCGGAATGTATAGTTTGTCCAAGGACTCATCGGGATCTGTGGAATGAAAATTAAAGTAACATCAATATACTTGGTTAGAAAGTTATTGTTATAGCCATTTTGTGTGTTGCTATTAATTCCTACTATGTGGGTGGACAGACAGGTTAGAGCTGGGGAATTAAGGCTGGATGCTCTTCCCATTGCACCACAGTGGGCTTGATCGCAGATTTGTCACTTCCCGAGTCGAGTTCTCTAACTACTGCACAACCAATGTCCCCATATTTGATAAGGAAGTAATGTAAAAAACAAATTAACATGAAAATACACTTTCATACATAGTCTTTGAGGTTTAGCTGACAAGTTATCATTAGTATGAAAATACGTAAAAAAATAAATAATTCTTCAAGACAAAAGGTTACATCTATGCTAGATTAATAACCGCCTCCATTGCATCCACAATGCAAACAACTGTTACTTGTTTCTAAATTGCAACTGATTTCAATGCAATGTGGATTCACATTGAGAGCAAGAAATTACCGAAGACATAAAAACAAATAATACGACTTTGTGTTCACAAAGTTTTCCTCTCATTTTTTCTTCCATATTTGATAATATATATTATACATTAGTAAAGAAGCTCCCCTACTTAAGAACAACCGAGTTACAGGCATTCACAGATACGAACAAAAACCTACCCATTATCTACCCATGTATTAAAGTATGCATTACTGAATTGTACTGTATTATTACATTATTAATACAGTATTAAAATTCATATATACTTTATATTTTATGTTTTATGTAGTAGTTAAGTGTCTTTAGCCTAAGTACTGTCCACTACTGCATAGGTACTGTATGTATTATACAGTACTTCTTTTTTTTTTTTAACCTAAACACAACGGACTTCTGGAACCTAACTCCTTCGTAAGATGGGGAGTGTCTGTACACCACTTCATAGTGTCTTTTCATATTTCAATTTGTACATTACGAAACACCACTTTTCTTTCTATTCTTTTCAACAGAATGTAAAATCAGCATGATTAAATAAACATAACAAGAAACGTTAACTAATTACGAATAGTAATCATGAACTCACAGTGAACTGAGTGCTTGTCGCTGGAACAGAATCAAAGGCATTTTCCCAAGTATCTGGAGTAAAACTAGTATTATATTGAATGATGTAGCCAAGTATGGGAGCTCTGTTATCACCCATGGCCTGCCATTCAACACTAGCATCACGATCATTGCACACAACTGGCAATAATGTTGGAGGGTTAGGAACATCTGGAAAGATAGACGGAATTAGTTATGGACACACAATATCACAAAATGACAATATAAAATCAAGGATAAAAATCAAGTATGAAAAGAAAATGGTAACATACATACATGAGTTCAGTTAAACTATCTAAATTTTACTCATGTCATTTAACAGAATGTCAGCAGTACTGGAAAAAAAAATAATAATAATAATTTATATATATATATATATATATATATATATATATATATATATATATATATATATATATATATATATATATATATATATATATATATATATATATATATATATATATATATATATATATATATATATATATACTGTATATAAAGAAAAGTAAATTTGGGTTTTGCATAGTAATACACCTAATAAGCTTTGTACTTTATTCCAAACATTTTTCTCTACATGCACTGGTGAAGAAGACAAAGACTTTAATATCTGAACTAGAAGTATCCCAGGAATGAGTTGAACTGACAAGGAAAGACTCTCTATTAGGATGTGCCTTGATTACAATAATGGTAAATGGTTCATGGAAGTTTGAACGAGCTGCCCGGAGTACAAAAACCAGAGACCTTATAATGAAGGATGCTGAAGCATGGGAGTAGTTGTGTTCACTGTGTTTTGCATGATGGCATGGAAGTGCAGAATTTTCTTCCCTGCCACAAAATGCATCCCTATTAAAAGCTGTCTATGAAATGTGAGAAGGGGCAACAATACCTCCTCTATGTTCTTCTACATATTGTAAAAGTCAACTAAATGATGTGAATTGTGAGGACTGGAAATCCCCCCTTTGTATTTTCCTCCTGCAAAGTAATATTTTCTTTAAGTCAGCCACCCCCTTTGGGTGGGATTACGGCTTTGCATATAGGGAAATGCGAGAAATAAGAATATTTAATTCTCTCTCAACCATGATGAACAAGTTTTCACTGAAAAATAAATATTTGCCTACCTTGCACAATTAGAGTGGCAGATGCAGTAACTTTATCCAGTTCAGTGGAAGCCACGCAGGTATATACACCAGAATCCAATTCAGTAGTTTTTGTGATACTGAGCGAGAAATCTGATTGCTGAACAAAACGAGGCTCTTGTTCAAAATCAATCAGCTTGCCATCCGTTAACCATTCAATTTTCAATTCTAGATCACTATCACTAACAGCATTACACCTGTTTGGATAAAAATATTTTTCAAATTACAAGAATTACACATACCTACAAATAAAAATGTACATGAACTAATTATTATTAAGCCCGCGGTTCATTAATCTGGATAAACTTCCCACACTGCCAAGGCTGCATAACACTCGCCAAGTGGCCTCGTCTCACAGGTACAGTGTGGAGATTTGTGGCTTGCGGATTGGTCGGTGCCGCAACTGCTTCTTCTCATCTACCTCCACACTCTGGAACTCTCTTCCTCCTTCTGTCTTTCCAAATTCTTATAACCTATCTTCCCTCAAAAAGCGGATCTATCGTCATCTCAGCGCCTAATCCTCCATATCTCAAGGTCCTCAGTACTTCGAGTATTTTTTTAAGTCTGTCCTTTTCCTTTGTGTATCATTACCTCATCTCTGCCTTGTCCATACCCTTTTTATTTTCCTTCGTCTTAATGTTTTCTCGTGCCAAGGCCTTTATTGATGAGGGCAGTTTTTTTTGCTCTCTCTCTCTCTCTTTGCATTCTATTCAGACTTATTAAAAACAGTCTTTGAATGCTTCATGTCATGAAAGTCCAGGTAGCACACCATGTATTATGAATGTTAATAAGGTAAATATTACTAACCATACTATAAACAAAAAATCTAAGTTCCTCTTGCATTCCAAAATACAAGACACATTTTTGTACTGTATTCCTGACTTTAAACCATTTTTTTTTCTTATATTCCCAACAATTAGATATTTCACTCTTGCATTTATAACTTTCATGCATTTCTCTCGTACATTCATAACCTTCAAACATATTTCTCATGCATTCATGACTTCCAAAACCATTTTAATATGTCCTCTTAAAATTCACTTGCCTGAATGTCGCCGTCTGCCCAGCAGCTACTTCATAATCTTCAGGTTCATCTGTGATCTCTGTACGCTTCTTGACAATTAAGGAACCTTCAGCATCCTGTTTGCCAAACTTGTTTTCAGCAAAGCAAACATAGTTACCAGCATCCGTGAAAGTTACATCTCTGAAATGCAAACAATAACAATTACCTACCATTTCTGTAAATGGATAAAATGATGCAATGAAAGTATGCATTTAAAACTTTCTAAATTTATTTCCAAATATTCTACCTTCTACTTTTGGAATTCCAACCTGTAGAACAAAGGGTCACAGCTGCCCCATCAGCTGTTCTGAAGCAGGAAAACAGAATTACAAAGAGGATGGGACTGCCAGCCTTTCACTCAACTACCCCCTTTAGTCAGATCTTTACTCTTGGAGGCAATATGTGTGAGGTCTTCATACCCACCATCGTGAATTTTAAATTTTTTCCTTTTTTATGTTTTATGAGTCAATAAAGTCCCCATTTGTTGTGGACACAACTGGTTTGAAGCTGAGTTATTAAGGCTGGATGCCTTTCCTATTCCCCCTTGGACTTGAACACGGATCTGTCACCTACCAAGTCGAGCATTATACCACCACACTACTATACTACAGTCTCTACAGATGACAGTTACTATGCAATCAAATCTTTCAACTTCTTCCATCAGAGGTTCCCATAACAGACCAATAGTTACCATACTGTCCCATCCCCTGTGTCCTCGTCCGTCAAACTACATACGAAGGAATATATGACTATAACAGAATCTGAAACTCACTTTATAACAAGATCTCCATTTGATGTGACTTGGAAACGTCCACCAGTCAATTCATGGCCATCTCTGATCCAAGTAATGCGAGGTTTAGGTGCTCCAAATACTCGACATGTCATATTCACGTCCTGTCCATCGACAGACTGAACATCAGTTGGAGGTGTGCGAATTTCAGGAGGAAGCGCTGAAACAGAGTAGAGATGGACATTGTGTATTAATATAAAAAATCTATAAAATTTAATACAATCATAATCATTTAAACGAAAACTGAAGTTGAAAAACAAATGGTCTAAAATACATCAGTAACGTATATGTCAGTACTGCATGATTTTCATTTGTATTATAATACATTACAGAAAGTAGAGGCATGGATTCTCATAACATTATGTGATATCAAAGATTAATTAACACCTATAACAGAGAATACAAAATATAATTGCAAACACGAGGTATTACAGTGTAAGTGAATAACAGAGTAAACTTAGTTTAAGCTCTCCATTAATATAGGCAATGAGACATGATCAGAGAAACAACTTTTCGTTTTTTTTTTTTATGTGTGACACCGGGACAGGCAGAAACTGCCCTCATCAACAAAGGCCCGGGTACGAGAAAATACCAAGAAGAAGGAAAAGAAAAATGTTAAGGAGAAGGCAGAGATGAGGTACTGTCACACAAAGGAAAACGACAGACAGAAAAAACAGTCCAAGTACAGAGGACCAGGAGATATGGAGGACTAGGCCCTGAGACAACGATAGATCTGCTTTTTGAAGGATGATAGGTCATAAGAATTAGGAAAGACAGAAGGAGGAAGAGAGTTTCGGAGTCTGGAGGTAGATGGGAAGAAGCAGTCGCTGCAACGACCAATCCGCGAGCTACAAATCTCCACACAGTACCTGTGAGATGAGGCCGCTTGGCAAGTGTTACACGGCCTCGGCAGTGAGGGAGGTATGCAACTCGCCAGCTCATCAGAGTAGCGATGGAAGTAGTAGTGATAGAAAAGAGAAAGGGAAGATACCTTGCTGCGAAGAGAGAGAGACTCCAGATTAGAAGTAAGAGAAGGATCATAATGAGCTGATTGCCTTAGATTCAACCCTATCAAGGCGATAAGTATAAGAAGAAGCACCCCAGATGTGTGAGCAGTATTCTACGCAGGGACGGATAAGACCTTTATAGATTTTAAGTAACTGTAAAGAGGAAAAGTAATGACGAAAACGAAACAAAACCCCAAATTTTTTGGATGAAGACTTAGAAATTTGGATTATGTGATTCCTCCAAGACAAGTTAGCAGCTATATGGATTCCTATGTTTATAGAATTAAGAGGGTAAATTTCGTTAGTTTTGAAGACAATAGGGTTATAAGGAGGGGAAGAAGATAAAGAGATAGCCAGAAACTGTCTTGGAGGCATTGAATTTAACTAAATCTCGAGTGCCCCACTCAGATACCCTCTGCAAATCGGAGTTGAGAGTAAAAGAAAGTGATACGAGACTGATTACGAGTAGCAGATGAAGGTTGTGAAGAAAAGGCAGAGGAAAAGTGAAGGGTAGAATCATCAGCAAAGGCATGAAGAAGAGACAAAGATGGGGATTGTAGCCCTGTGGAACACCACTGGTAACAGAGAAAGGGCTAGATGTTGCACCATCAACAACTACAGATATAAAACTGTCAGAAAGAAAACTGGAAATCAGAGACGAGAAAGAAGGGGTAAAGCCATAGGCAGGTAGTTTGACCAACAAAGCCTTGTGCCAGACTCTGTCAAAAGCCTTAGAGATATCAAGGGCGATGACAAAGGATTCCCCATAGTTCCTCAGAAAATATGACCATACATGAGTAAGATAGGACAGGAGGTCACCATTGGATCTTGCCTTGTGGAAGCCGTACTGGTGATCGGAGATAAGTGAGTTAGATTCAATGCATTTCAAGAAGTGAGCATTGAGCAATGTTTCGAAAACTTTAGCAATAGAGGAGGTTAGGGCAATAGGTTGGTAGTTTGAAGGAATAGAGAGGTCACCTTCTTAGGAACAGGTTGAACTAGAGCATGCTTCCAAGACGAAGGGTAGGTAATGGTTGACAGAATGAGGCAAAAAAGACGGCAAAGCACGGGAGCCAGTTCATCTGCAAACTCCTTAAGGAACCTTGCAGGGATACTATCGGGACCAGATGCCTTGTCTGTCTTTAGCGAGCAAAGAACCTTGTGAACTTTGTGTGCAGAAAGGATAAGAGAGGGCATAGGGTTAGAGAGGGGTAAAGATTAAGGGACAGGTGTGCTGGAATCGTTTATAGAAGAGTTGGCTGAAAAATGAGAGCCAAAAAGATTGGCTTTGTCAGTGGGAGAGCAAGCTATAGAACCATCGGAAAGAATGAGAGGGGGAAAGCTTGAGTTACATCAGTTTTTGGAAAGGTTTTTGGCTAAGGACCAGAAGCATTTGTCAGTGGAGGAGGAGTTAAGGTCATCAACTTTCCTTCTTATAAAGGAAGCCTTAGACCTTCGAATCTGAGCAGTACAGCGATTCCCAGCTACAATAAAAGCAGAGAGTGTTAAATCGGAAAGAGAGGCTTGGTAAGATCGGTGTGACGGATTCCTGGCTTGGATAGCCATGGAGAAGGCACGGTCAAACCAAGGTTTTGAGGGAGAAAAAGTTTTTGTAGAAAAGGGGATGTTCACCTCCATTCACGAGGTAATGATCTCAGCAACTTTTAGGGCTACCTGATCAAGGTTGCGAGACCGAAAGCTGTAGGCATCCCATGGCAAGTCAAAGAGGAAGTTGTTATTCACTCTTTAACCAGAATAACAAAAAAACAGCTATCCCGTTTCTTGCATTATTTTTAATACAAGAGGACTGTGGAGATTTGGACATGCAAAAAGAAACAAAGGAAGAGATACTATTCAATAACAGTATATCAAAGGAGATTGCAGCATGGTAAAAAAAAGATCAAAATTTTAGTAATGAATGTGGAAACAGTACACTTAAGAGGAGGGAGAATAACTACATCTGAAATGAGTAGCATCTGAAAGACTAAAACGAAATATAAGACACGAGGTTTAACATAATATAAAAGACCGTTAAAAAGGAAATGCTTGAAAGACTGGAATTCATGCAAGTGGCATAATAACAATAGTTTGTCAGAAAGGATAGTAAAGTAGTATGATGGAAAGACATAAAAATATAAAATATAATGTAAAAATATAAAAAGCAAGGAGAGATGCAAGCCTACTATTATGTTCAAACCACATGAACTGCAGGACTTTAAAAAGAAGAGTGTAATTTTAAATGTTCTTGCATAATTAGAGCTGTACAAAAACAAATACATGAGACAAGTAACAACATACCTAATACATTCACATAAACATCTTTGTAAACGTATCCGTGCTCGTTGGTAGCATTACAACCATAGTTTCCTGTATCAGCTTTGGTAAGGTTGTAAATCATAATCTTGTTATTCTCTACAATACGACGCGGGTTACGAGGAGCTTCCTCAATAGGCATACCATTGTAGATCCAGTACTGTTTTGGAGGGGGACGACCACTGGCCTCACAGTAAAAGACGGCTGTTTCACCCTCAGCTTTGTTCTCTACCTCTGGCTCTTTCTCAAAGTAAGGGATAGCTGTAAAAGAAAGAGATTAAATATATAAAAAACACAGCCTTGGTCATCGTATACAGCATGCATAAGATTGGTGGGCAACAAACGATGATTGTCATTAAAGATAAACAATAGTAATATTCTGGTATCATTTTGCTATATCTTCTTTACTTAACTTCAGCCAGCTAACTGACGCTGATGAGAGAGGCATAATTGACTTCACAACTCATTGGCAACACAAAAGTTTTGTATAATTAATCTAACCCTACAAGGAAAACAACTATTAGATGTGTATGTTGCTATAAAATGTTAACAAATCTAGAAAAAGTGAGTAACCCCCAGAACCCCATGTAAACTTAAATAAAAAATTGATAGGTCAGGATAGGATAGATGACTTGCCTTATAACATGAATAACCCCACAGCACCATAGAATTATTCTTCACAAAATCTGTCTTAACAAAGATAAGAGAATTAGGATGTAGAAAGCAATAAAAGATAAAACTTAGAAATAGAATGCGATTGTTAAAACATGAATTGCCAGTTTAGAGAATATAGCAAGGAAAAGACATCAGAAAAGTGAAAAGAAACTAACTGAGATGGAAGTCCAATAAGCAAAAAGGTGGCTAAATAAAGAAATTGCAAAATTGAAGAAACATCGCAAAAAAGTAAGGATCGCAGAGGCGCAGTGGCTAAACAGCTTGACTCGGAAAATGACAAACCCATTTTAAAGCCCACTGTGAAATGCTAGGAAAGGTATCCAGCTTTCATATCCCAGTTCCAACCAGCCTGTGTCCACCACCATTTGAATGGGAATTAATAGTGACAAACTGGCAAACACTCTAAACTGAAAATGCACTCCAGTGAATTCAAATTGTAATAGTAATAGGTATAGATTACACATAATTAATCAAGTAACATGATCATACGTATTTAGAAAACTTGACATTACATATCTAAATTATATTAATAATGATATTGTATAAGGAAATGTGTATGTAGGAGGATTATGGATATGGAGGTAGAGAGAACGAGAGGAAGAGGAAGGCTGAAGTTCTGAAGGAAGGATAATATAGAAAGTGATATGCAGGATAAGGGGCTAAGGGAATAGAACATACGAGGTAGGAAAAGGTGTAAAAGGCTAGCATGAAACAATGACCCATACAGATATAGATTACAGCTAAAGACATAAAAGATGATTCAAGGAAATGTCAGAGACAGTTTATTGCATCATTAATCATCATAAATACAGAAACAAAATTGTTACCTTCAACTTTGACATTCATTGTGTAGGACTTGGCAACGCCCACTCCATTACTAGCCTCACATTCATACTGTCCTTCGTCCTCAAAGTCCACGTAGCGAATGACTAACGTCTTTCCATAGTTTTCGTAATCCACTCGATCCAGGGGCAACATCGCTGCTACAGAATTATTGCTCTTCTTCCATCTCATTTCTGGAAGGGGCCTAAAATGGAAAAAAACAATATTATTAAAGAAAATCACAACTAGTCATGCTACAATACACACATAAGCAAAATGGTAGCAATCCCCCTTCTAAGGGAGGTGGTTGAGTAAAAGCACACACCTTCACTAGAAGTTAATACACCTCAATCACTCCTTTTAGCTCATTATAAAATAAAGTCAAATTGTTCCTTAACTAGAGCACTTTTGTCTTTTCAACATACAAAAAGGACAACTTTTTTTCCTATTTTTACCTTCCTTTGCATTTAAATAAAGCAATTTTTCCTTTTCCTTCCTAAGCTTCATTTCTACTGCAATCGATAGTTCACCTTCATTGCAAACTAGTTTTTTCACTATTAATTCCCATTAAGGGATAGGACAAAGACAGCTGGAGCCAAGTAATTAGGCTGGATGCAATCCCTGAATTCAGCTCGATCATTGGACAGTCACTTCCAGAGTCGAGTAGTCTAACTACTATGCTATAAAAGATCTCACTCATTTCATACTACAGGTATACTGTAGAAGAAAATATTCTCTCATACAAATCTGACAATCTGGCTTAAAATGGAACAACAGATGATTGTATCTGAATCTTTTATAACCATCTTTGGAAAACAAGCACTGCAATGCCAAGGCAGTACAGAACTTAATTCCTATATTATATTTAATATACAATACAATTATAGGCAAATGAGAACAGTATGTCAGGCCAGTTTAGTGATGTAGACAATCTTGAATCAATTAAATACTCCCTTTCAGCATGTTTGCAGACCAAGAGAGTATATCAAAAGTAAAAAATATGAAAAATAATGTTGTACAGCTGGTCCTCGATATATATCAGAATTCCGTTACTGAAATGTGATGAAACACGAATTTCAGTGTAAGTTGGAACACACCTAAATAAGTACCTATGTTAATGCAGTAGTTAAGTTTCTCCCTTTTCCAGGCATTTCACTATATCTAATTTCATTTCCAAGGTGATGGCTTTCCTTTTCTTCGAAGCACTGCCATCAGAAGAATCTTTTTTATGCTTGAGAGACATAATACAATACAAAAATTATCATAAAAGAAGCAAAATAATTTATGGGAGACGTGTTGTAACCACGAAACATCATAACTCGTGGAAAGTGTAAACCCAGGACCCCCTATATTGCCTTTAAAAATGCTAGTGCTATTGGATTTTTGCCAGCATAGGTATGTTCATATATTATATAATAACACAAGCAGATTATAACTTACGTTCCACTGAAGATACACCAAAGCCTAAGAGTTCTTCCTTTAAGAATAACAATATTTTTACGAGATGCAAACTGCTTCTCAGGTTCATTTTTGGTCTGCACAGCTGTGCTTCCAGTTTGGTAGACACGCAAATAGACTCTGTTTCCTAATTTGTACTCATTACGGAATGTTGACGTGGCTGAACAAGCATATGTAAAATCATTCGATTCATCAAAACGAGTGACATTGCTGAACCACAAAGTTCCCTCAGGATCTACCGTCATGCGAGAGGAGTTGATGCTTCGAAGTGCACCTCGGTCATCCTGCAAAGGGCAAGCATTTTAATTAATACTTCAATACAGATTAATTAATTTTTCTGAACAAAACTTTTCAGCTATATGATGACTGCCACTCCTTTATAATGGAGTGGCTGAGTCAAAGCACCAAAACTTAACTCTTTGTAGGAGTAAACTATAGAGGAGGATTCCCAGTCCTCTTACTATGCCCCATATAGTAGTCCCTTTACTATGCCCCACTTAGTAGTCTTTTACAACATGCAGGGGACTATAGAGGAGGTACTCTTACCCCCCTCAGGTGATACACAGAAATATATATATTATTAAACTAACAGAAAGAGGAGAACCCACCTGGATCATCCAGTATACAAAAGGCTTAGGGTAACCATCTGGAGGCTGGCATGGCAATTTAGCTGGTTCTCCCTCATGAACCTGTATGGTCACTGGATCCTCATTTTTGAAATTATTCAGTTCAGATTTCCTCACAAACACAGAATTGGACGTAGCTGTACCCATCTCATTGGTGGCAAAACACTGATACTGACCTAGAAATTGTAATACACCACATTAAATTATTACAGTAATAATATACTACACAAACCATGGAAAAAATATGGATTGAGTGAAATTGGTGAAAGGGTGATTTGGTATATAAATAATAAACTATATTTCAAACCAATCATGATTCACAATTAGGCACTATAAAAATGGACAAAAAGAACCCGTTCAAATGATATAATAAAGTAATTTTCGGTTTTGTAAAGAAAAGCAACCTTGGGGTTCTTTATAGCTACTTATGTTTACAAGGCAACCTAGTATGATTTGCCTAACAATTCACGGGTTTATTTAACTCTACATTGGTTTTGGGGGTTACTCATCTTTACAAGATCCGTAATTTCAAACACCTCATGTATATTTATTTGGTTAAAAATCTATATATTCACAAATACTGAAAAATACATATTAATATTTACATTTTGTAGAGTGCCAAATTGCATAGCAAACTAAATTCAGGAAGTAGCTAAAACTATACAAATTCAATAGTTATTTTATAGTATTGAAATGAACGTGGATTCTGCTACACTGAACAGGTTTTACTACACACGCCGATTAAAGACTATAAAATCACAAACAGCAAATACCCAATCATAAGTATCTACACAATGATTTCTTATAGACAATTGTGGAGGACGAGATATTTCCCATATTTAGAAAATGGACCCAAAATACTGAAAAAAAAAGTTGATTAAATATTATTATAGTTGAACCAATATATGCATGTTCATTACCCAGTTGGACAATTCAATTTGAAAAGAATTATGGGAAAAAATTTCTGAGTTACAAAGTTTCCAATTTTAAAACTAATATAAAACAATGGTGACTGGAAGTAATTGGAGGATATTAGTTAAAATATCATAAACAAGGAAATTTATGTATGCTATATTTTCATTTTGTATGGGTCTTGTCTTTTAGGTATAACTTCTCTAAATAGTTTATCCAGGTCTTTGTATAATAAATTAGGGTGGTAGGCATTTATGGGAGAAAAAACCTTCAAGAAACCATAATTCTTTATGAAAATTAATATACAAAACAGCTTCAGAACTCTAATAAGCTAGCCATTACAATTATTATAAAAAATAACACTCAATCCAGATAATATTACACTACAACTAAATAACTGCACTGTAATGGAGTCCTAACAAGAGGATGAAGGAGAATGATAGTTTGGTTACAACTATACAATCTGTAAATATTCTGGGAACATTTGTGTACTTTCTAATAACCCATAACTGCTTTGTCAATGAATAAAGGCTCTAAAGAAATAACAAATATTTCATAATGTCTATAGATCTTTGGTATGATGAGAATGGCGTCTGTGCTTGAGTTTGTACAAGCTTAAATCCAATTCTTACCCAGATCTTCGTCCCTTGGTGATGTAATAACCAAAGTGCCTCGGCCAGGTTGTTGAGAAATCCTGTTATCATAAGTCTGCCAATCAAATTCTTTGCCATTTTTCACCCAACGGTACCTAAAAAATTAATATAAACATACAAAGTTGCATAGAAGATATTTAAACTTTATAATATATAAACATTTTATCACTGTCCTTTTCAAAAGCAAAATATTCATGTAAAATGATTATCTGAATCCTTTAGGATTTAATTTATCAAATTTTAACATGGTGCAAATGATAAGCTAATATACTGAGTGCTACTGGAGAGTGATTCCTACCTCTTATTTTTTGTTTTTGTTATATCATATTTCTATTTTAGCAGATAAGGTTAGGTTAGGCTAGTTTACTTTTTATTTCATTATAGTATATTTTGTAATTTCTTAATATTTATTTGGTGCTGCTAATTGAATCAAAATAAAAAAAATAAATATATTCGAATACAGTGGACCCTTGCCCCATGAACACTGTTTACGAGCAAATTTTGCATCATCCCCCGAACAAACCCTCGAGTCCCAAACACGTATACACATGCACATCCAATCGGGCAACCACGTTCCAGCTCGCTTGGGCGACCGCGCGGTTGCTTTCAGTTCTACAATGGTGCCTGTGCTGTGTAGTTCATTCACACTGTGTTTGTAGTTTGTTCGTATTCCTTCTTTATAGTTTTCCATTGTTTTGTCTTTATTTTAAGCTAGCTCTCATTATGGCCCCTAAGAAAGTGAAGTGTATTAGTGACAGTGGCGCTAAACACCCTAGACACATAACATTAGATACAAAGAAATAATTATTAAGCATGAAAACGGTGTTCGTGTAAAGCCAGTAGAGGCTGGTTTGAAAAATATCGTCGACGAACTGGGATTCATATTGTTAGGCATGGAGAGGCGGCTTGTTCCGACCAAAAGGCAGCAGATACGTAAGTGCAAGAATTCATCAAATTCATAGAAAGTGAAGGTTGTGTTTCGCGGTTCCGACCAAAAGGCAGCGGATACGTAAGTGCAAAAATTCATCAAATGTAGAGAAAGTGAAGGTTGTGTTTTGCGGCAAGATTTTAGCTGCAATGAAACCAGACTCTTTTGGAAGAAAATGCCTAAAAGAATATATATAACCCAAGAGGAGCAGGCACTGCCCGGTAACAAACTAACGCTTTTATGGAGAGGGAATCTTCTTCAGAGAAGTAGTCCTCCTCCTTTCCACCACCATCCACGTGTGCCAGCAGTAATCAACCACAAAGGTACATACAGTACTGTACCATGCTTTATTTTAGAAGAGTAGAATTCCTTTCTATTATTAATGTAATTTTCCTATTACAAGTGTATTTATTCATATTCATAAAAAAAAATTTAAAAATGCATATTTATGGTGATGAGGAATGATTTAATTGAAATTACATGCATTCCAATTAAAACACATTTGTTTTGCCCCACGAACAGGATTTAGGAATTGATTAAATTTGTGACTAGAGGTATGATTGTATACAAAATAAAAACAAACCAAACTAAACTATACCTGCATAAAAAAATAAATTGGAAAAATAAAAATGCACAAAAAAAAAATAATAAGTAGGAATCACAATCCAGTGATATGACCCCATACAGCCAAAAAAAATGTATACTATTAATTCAACGGTAATTGCGTTGATCATCATAAACGTCAAGATATACCAACTTACTTAGGTGCTGGTTCACCTTCTGCTTCACATTCAATGATGAAAGGCTTGTCATTTTCATCTTGTCTAGACGCCACCTGGAAGAGAAGTTCCTCAGTGGACGGAGGTTGTTTGGTCATCAATGGAGGGTATTTGATAACGGCCTCACAGGTGGAGGCTAAGACTACCACCGCTATAAGCCACCTGAGCCCCATCTTCGGTAACCGGGTCTCCAACATTTGGATTCAAGGACAGGGACGATGCAGGGCGGGAGATGTAGGAATGCTTTCTCGAGGTTCAATTAATCACCCCCACCTGAAATAAGAATATAAGACTGCTTTAGCATGATAATAATGAGCCTTTATTTTTAGGACTACACTGTACATGACAGACAGAATTAGAAAGAAGAAAATTCACAACATTCTCCTACTCATCTGAACACTGTCTGCATGGCTTGCCTCTGGCCCATGGAAAAAGTAAGCAAAAATACCCGAAAAGAAATAAATTAAACAAAAAAGTGAATAATACAGAACGAACAAAACGGTTATTTATGAGAGCTTAAACAGACAAGGCTCCCACATACACACACACACAAACTACTCTCCCACGACCAATAGTACTCCTTCCCTACCCATACTCACATATCATCCCTCTCCCACACAAGCAACGAACTACCCACACCATTATGACAATATCTGTTGAATGCATAAAATTTCATTCTTACCATTCTTCAATTCTTTTAGGGTCAAACAGTGGGTGCATGCATGAGTGCGTGCGTGTGTGTATTCTACTGAAGTTGCAGTTTCAGAGTATATTGTTTATTACTTTATTTTCTACTCATTTATCTTCTTTTTTCGTTCAAGCTAATTTTCGAAGCTCTGAACTATCTACCTTTTGTCTGTGAGAATTATTTATTCATTCATTTAAATTTTGCAGTGTGTGTGTGTGTGTGTGAGAGAGAGAGAGAGAAAGAGAGAGAAAATATATATTAAGATGTAAAACTGAATAATTTCATTATTAGTTATTGCTTTGACACTTCTATAAATACACTGACATCATCATCATCATCATCATAATAATAATAATAATAATAATAATATAATAGTTATTATTATTATTATTATTATTATTATTATTATTATTATTATTATAAAAATATCTTTCAGTAGTTCCGTTGCTATAGCACCCAGCTACCACCCAGAAGGACCCGAATTTAACCACCAAAGGCTGCTCATACGGCTATTCTTCGCCATGGTAACCAATATCAACCCAGAAAGCTTAATGAGCACATCATTTTATATGTAGTGTTAATGAGGATACAATATCTTCATGAGTTCGGGCTTCAATAATGGTAAAAATAGTAGGTCTGCAGATCTTATGAAATAATCATACCTGAAAAGGTTCTGTTAGTACTGTTTCAAGGACACTGATGGACTACCAGGTGTGCTTTGGGAATTTTCATGTTAATGTGTTTATTTCATAGTGTGTGTGTTTATTCATATATATATATATATATATATATATATATATATATATATATATATATATATATATATATATATATATATATATCACACACACACACACACACACACACACTATATATATATATATATATATATATATATATATATATATATATATATTCAAATAAAAACCCATTAACATATGTGAAAGCATGTATACACACAAAAAGAATCCGAAAGCTCTAACAAATTTGGATTCTTCGTTATAAATAAAATAGCCAAATTTAACAGATGATATCTTCACCTAATTTTTCGGCCCATAAAAAGTCATTTTGTCTAACAAAATAAACAGAATAAAAATTTCTGATGGTGGAGAGAAAAGTTTAATCCTTAAAGTCTCGTAGGAAGTGCTTAAAGGGGATATCCCTACCTGTGTAGGTCTCTCTCTCTCTCTCTCTCTCTCTCTCTCTCTCTCTCTCTCTCTCTCTCTCTCTCTCTCTCTCTCTCTCTCTCGCTCACTCTCTCTCTCTCTCTCTCTCTCTCTCTCTCTCTCTCTCTCTCTCTCTCTCTAAGCTTTTTTTACACCTCTCTATCCCCCCCCCCGGTCCTATTGTTTTTGGAGGGAAAAGTTTAAAATTCCTGTCGGACAGACATGCCCTTTGATAGTAGGTAGGGTGAAGCCAGATTGCTTTTTAAATAGCCGGCACAATAGAGAGAAAAAGGATAGAGAATTCACAATGGACAGCAGCTTAGCTCGACACAAAAGGAATATTTCTCTCCCTCTTCTTCTGGTGGGGGGGGGGCCTGTTCCTCAGGGTAAGAAAAGAGGATTAGAATAAAAATCAGTGATGAATGTGTTCCTTCGACGGTTCTAAATTGAGATTTCTTTTTAAACTCTTATTAATAGTTCCCTAGCTCCAACCTGTCTATGTCAACCCCCACTCGATCGGGAATTAATAGTGACGCAAAAAATATATATATATATATATATATATATATATATATATATATATATATATATATAAATGAATAGATTTTGATGCTCACTTTTAAGCTATATGCGAGAGACATTGTTATCAAATGCGTTATAGATAGATACGAGATGTTGATTTGGGATATTTTGAGATACAGAAAAATAGACGTGTAATTAATCTTGCTATGAATAGCTTTGGATGCTCCCTTTTAAGTTTTATAAAAGAATTATATAATGCTATTAATTTGGTTATAAATAGAACTGAAGACCCTGTTGCAGAATTTTTGTGCTTTAAATATAGAAAAATGTATAATTACACATGTTATTAATAGATATTTTTATCTTTTTTTAAGGTATTATGAGGGATATGTATCTAAATTCGTTAAAATTGATGTGAAGGTTTTTGGGGGGGATTTCTGGTTAGGATAAAGATATTTGTATTATTGTATCTAATATTAATATATTTTTATTCATCCCTTTAGGTTTTATGAAAGGAAAATATTGACATTAATTTCGTTGGGAAATAATGTCAAAGGTTTTTCAGCCTCTAAATTTATTCATAAAAAACATGACTACTCCACCAGCATTGCTGAAAAAATAATTTCACTAATATTTACTACTACTACTTCTACTACTACTACTACTACTACTAATAATAATAATAATAATAATAATAATAATAATAATAATAAACAACCAACCAACCACTTAATGTGCTGTGTCCCACCATCGTTTGTCAGAGAAGCTCGTATTACTATCTCTTTTTATCTCCCTTTTTGTCTGCTTCTTTTTTTATTCTTAGCCAGGAACTTCCTTCACCAGCCCTCTTCAGGTCCTACAACAATGTCGTCATCTATCATCATTAAGACTGCCCCTATACTTCATAACCCATTAAACCACATTAGACATATTCTATTAGGAGAAACCTCTCTCATTACTGCACATTTACATGTGTTTATTGAATGTAAAAGGATTATTATAAGAGTACAGTATTTATTTTTATACAATGGTACAGTGATTATAGTGAGGTTATGCAGGGGTTACTCCAGTAATATTTGTCTTTAAAGATTTTGCTATTAGTAACAATTCTTGATGATATTGTCATTAGTGGGATACTGCAGGGGTTTATCTTGAATTAATTCTAGGAAGAAACACTATGATTTGGGAAGTAACTATGAGTTACTCCATGAGTTGACTAAGTACTTGAAAATACTATTATTAGTGGGGTGCCGCAAGGATTACTCCAAAGTATTATTTTTTAAAAGAAGCACTGTAATTACTGGAAAGATGCAGGTGTTACTCCAGGAGATAACTGTATATTTAAAGATGCTGCCAAGAGAGAGTTAATGTAGGAGAGTTATATTTTTATTCTGGGATACAGTCATTAGTGGAATAATACCTGGGTTGCTTAATGGTTATTATTTATATTCCAGGATACTGCTGTTAATTGCGTATAGCAGAGAGCTCTAGAAAAAATAATTAAATATAATGCTGCATAAGCACAAAATGCAGAGTTAACCACAATTAACAATCATTTTCTTATATTAATTTAGCTTACTCTTATATTGTCATTAAACACATCCCCATTACCGACAAGATGTTCGGAGGTGATGGATAATTCTTAATAAATTTGAACTCAGCTTGTTTCTTACATAGGGCCACATCACATTACAAAAGGAGTTAGGATAAAGAAACCTTAATTCATTAAACCCTTTGTTCTTTGTATGGGTTGTACGTAAGTGATACAAAGGTAACGGGAATGCTATTTGGGTGTTCGAGGGCACCGCGGGGCGTTAGGAAGAGCATCCAAATTTAATTTCCCAGCTTAAACACGTGTCACCCCCATTCGAATAGGGAATAGGGATTAATAGTGACACATAAGACGGCATACAACAGCAATGGCTGCCTGGTAAAATAAGTACATTCGTAACAATACATAAATGAGTATGTGTACAGAACAAAATTCCTCGGATGTTACAGCCTCACCTGATTTTAATAAAATGTATACAAAAGATCCTATGTAGAAACATCCATTATTATTATTATTATTATTATTATTATTATTATTATTATTATTATTATTATCATCATCATCATCTTATTGAGCTCAAGGAGAAAAAAAATATATCTGTCCGGTACATATCAAATTATAAATAATGTATATGCTAAATGGAACTCTCTGTGTTGTCCATGCAGTAACATATAATTGAGAATTCCTTCACTAAATTAATTTTGCTTTATATAATAATCAGCAGAAAACAACCTTAATGCACTACACTTTCTGTCCTACACAGTCAAACAATGGAATTTCCTGTAAAATTACCTTGGTTAAGAAAGCAACAACAGTGTCTCCCTGAAAACAACATTACAGCAAAAAAATATACTATGACATACCCACACCTTTGGGACCACTGCAGAGGAGCGCTAAGCAAAGGCAAAAAATCATCTGAGCTAATTTAAGATAAATTGTATTAACGGACGATTTAACAACTAAGAATATTCCATCACATATCCTAACCTTTGCGAGCACTGCAGAGGAACGTAAAGCATGAACATAAATCTAGCTAAAGTTAATTTTATAGAAAGAGGGAGTGACAGCACTTAAACAGGTATCATACGGGTATACCCAACCGAGACGCGGGCAATTCGGGAGTTAATTGCTGACTTCAGAAACACCTCTTTGCCTCCTTTCATTGGAAAGTTTGGGAGTCTGGTTCGCTTACAAGGAGAACCAATTAAGTAACAGCCAACCTCCCCTCTCCTTCGGTATAAAAGAGACATTTAAAAGTTAACAAAAGGGGCTGAGATGCGGGTTAAGAGCTAGATGTTTTAGGGTACGATTCAAGATTTTATAAACTTTTTTCATTCAACTATATGATTTCAGGTTCTTTTACAGTATTTTCTTTTTTTATTAAAAGGTGTTCTAAGAAATCAGATAAATGTAGAAATGAATAAATGAATAATTTCCTTAAGAAAAGTAGTACATACATAAGTAAATAAACATCTAATAATAAAGAATACAAAAATAAATACATCCATAATCATATATATATATATATATATATATATATATATATATATATATATATATATATATATATATATATATATATATATATATGCTGAGTGAAAAGCAACTTCAGAGCAGTCTTCTGATAATTTTTGAAACCCCAAATGACGTTAGTACTAAACTAAGTGGCAAACACTGGTGAAAATCCCCGGATTCTACACGCCCAAAAGGTTTACCTAAATTCAGCTTGTGCCCTCGTTAAAACCAAAGACTTCTCACCTAAGTCTTGCACCCAAGACTTCAGACAGAGAGTTTAAGTCTTATTACGAGGGTAATGGGAGACGTTAAAGGGAGGAGGAGCACGGCTTGGGATATTACTGCACACATGTATTTCCTTCAACGACTCAACTTTGAAGGGAGTTCCTAACAAAAAAATAGATGTGTACATGCGTTGAAGTACTTTGTTTTTATCGTACTCATAGCAAGGTTCTCTCTCTCTCTCTCTCTCCTCTCTCTCTCTCTCTCTCTCTCTCTCTCTCTCTCTCTCTCTCTCTCTCTCTCTCTCTCTCTCTCTCTCTCTCTCGTTGTCGTGTTGTTGTCATACCAGGCTTTCCTACAGAGCTCTCAGGAAGTGTATGTTGTGTTGCTGGCTTATGAGGTTGTGTGCGGTGCAGCCTTCCATAATGAGAGAGAGAGAGAGAGAGAGACGATCCGTGCAATATTAATGAGCCTTCAACTAGGGTTTCTGGCCTAATTCAGTCCTC
Organism: Halocaridina rubra; assembly: GCA_037179515.1. NCBI lineage: Eukaryota > Metazoa > Arthropoda > Malacostraca > Decapoda > Atyidae > Halocaridina > Halocaridina rubra. The sequence goes on along the minus strand of JAXCGZ010009736.1, from coordinate 8,162 downwards.
CAAATTCGACAATGACTCCAAGAATAATAATCAGTAAATTATAAAACCAAATGTAACGAAATAATAATAATAATAATAATAATAATAATAATAAACACATGTAGAATAAACTAAAAGTTAGCATAATACTGAATTATGGAAATATAATAACGAATATTGAATATTAATATTATATATATATATATATATATATATATATATATATATATATATATAGAGAGAGAGAGAGAGAGAGAGAGAGAGAGAGAGAGAGAGAGAGAGAGAGAGAGATCATACATGACTGTCAAAGAATTCTCAGTTTCTTTCTTTGATTCATATTTTTTCATATGTATACTTGAGGGTTTTTCATTATATTATATTGCTTACTTATCTATATCTTCATATTCATTACATTTATATTATGCTTTCCATCATATTTTAACTTTTCTAGCTCTTTATAATGATTATATATATATATATATATATATATATATATATATATATATATATATATATACGATTTATTTATACTAATTCATATTCATTTACTTATCATTATCTATTTATTTTAAATTAATTTTTCTTACCAAAAAATATACAATGAGTGACTATTTTGGATATAAAAATAAATTTATATTAGCAAATCATTAGTCTAATCAACATATATAAATAAAAAAAAACAA
>JAXCGZ010009735.1:80000-87847 GCA_037179515.1 Halocaridina rubra | reverse complement strand
AGGTTAGAGATGGCTGGTAACGAAAAAACAAATATAATTTTCCTCTATATTGCCTGAAAGAATTATATCGGCAACAGAAAAAAACAAAACAAGCAACATGAAAATAACGCACTTATAGAGGTACAAATAGAATTTAGGATGAAAGAAATTTTATTCATTGGTGTGATTAACTGTATGTACAGACGCATATATACATTTATATATTTCCTCTTTTATGACTTTATGCATAATTTACATATTTATAAATACCTGGACCTATGCTAGCAAAAATACCACACTTCACAACTCATACTTAAGAGTAATCGAACTTTGGTATCAATGTCGAATTGTTGCTAGAAATATTCAGTATAACTGCAGTATTGTTAATCAGTTATTTATATGTGAGTAACTGCTCCCTAACCTAATAAAATATATCTTGAGGTTGAGTTGACATGGGTTACAACGCAAATAATGGCAATGAGGTCTCCTTTTTACACCCTATACATAGATTGTGGAGAAAAGATACTTTGAGGAACATTTATCGGAGTTTCCATATTGGTAACATCTAGACAATAATTTGCATATGTAAATATTTAAAAACCTCATTTCACTATTGCCGGTCGGATTGAGTATAATGGAGTATTGATGTCAATGGACATGATAGTCATATTTTTTTTTTAGTTCAGAGTTTCAGGGTTCAATTCCCGACCTTCAGAGTTGGCTTACTATGCTTGAACTATTCTGTCCTCAAAGAACGACCAATGTCTTAAATACAAGGAGGTAACTGAAACACGGAGGTTCCCTTGGAGTTTTAACATCAGGAACAGAGTATAATTCAAAATAAATATTATTTGATAAGGAAATATTTCAGTGGGGAAACACACCCAAAGAAAGGATTTAAAGATTTCGGAAGCAGCGGAAAGAAACACTAAAACGCGCAAGAAAGTAATGGCAGGATTTTCACACTTTTGGATAAGGTGAAATTACGACTGAAACATATAGGTAAACAATTCAACAATCTCAGACTTATATGACTTTATTCAGTTGTCACCAAAACAGGTGGGTGTTAAATCTTCCTTCCTTTATGGTTCTCTTCATATGCCTACATCTGCAACGAATATTGCGAAGTATTCGTTACACATTTCATATTATCTCTTCATACTTGATACCTTACGGTGAAGAGAAGATAATCCAGAGTATAAGTAAGAGAAGGGTCATTAATGAGTCTGACTGCCTTAAATTCAACAATATTAAGGAGATAAGTATATTAAAAAGCACCCAGGTGTGCCGGCAATATTCTAAGCAGGGAAGGATAAGACCTTCATAGATAGTAAGTAACTGTAAAGAGGAAAAGTAATGACAAAAATGAAAAAGAAGTCCCAATTTTTTGGATGCAGATTTATAAATTTGGAGTATGTGATTCTTCCAAGACAAGTTAGATGATATCTGTATTCCTAATATGTTGATAAAATTAAAAGCGTGAATTTCGTTGCATTCGAAAACAATAGGGCTATCATGAGATGAAGAAAATAAAACAAAAATAGCCAGAAACTCTGTCTTGAAGGCACTAAATTTAACTATATTTTGGGTGCCCCACTCAGATACCCTCTGCATATCGGAGTTGAGAGTAGAAGAAAGTGACATGAGACGGATTACGCGTAGCAGATGAAAATTGTGAAGAATATGCAGAGGATAAATGAGGAATAAAATCATCGACAAAGGCGCAAAGAAGAGAGGAGGATGGGGACTCAAGAAGATCGTTGATGAAGAGAAGGAACATAGTAGGGGGCAAGAATACAGCCCTGTGGAACACCACTGGTAACAGGGAATGGGCTAGATGGTGGACCGTTAATAACCACAGATATAAAACGGTCAGAAATAAAACTGGAAATCGTAGATCATGAGATAATGAGTAAAACAATAAGCAACTCTTCCTATCTCTGTTTCTTTTTGCATTCTTTAAGTCTTCATATTTTTATTTTACTATTTTTTCAGCCTATCATTTAATAGTCTATTATTTTCTAATTTCTGCCTTGTCCATAAGCAGCTACTTTTTCTTAAAGGTTTTCTTGGTGCCAGGGCCAGAAAAGAGGGCACTTTTCTCTTCCTTCCCGGTGTCATACTCATAATAAATTTATAAAAAGTATAGAAAGGATCAAAATATGTTATGTTTGTATGAATGCATGCATTTTGGACAACAACTATTAAAAAAATTCAAATTGAACAAATTCTACTAAAACTTATCTCATTTCTGAACGTAGAAGCAAAGTAAAAATATGCCATGATAGCATCCTTTACCAAAAATATCCACCCACAAAAAAAGGAGGCAAAATAAAAATATACCACATATGTATCCATGAGAGAGTACATATTATTGTGGCTGTACAATGGAAACGGAATACTATTTTGGGCCAATAGAATAGAATGCTTAGGCTTGACCTCGATAAAGATAATACATTCAACAACTGTAGGTCACTTACACACACACACACACACACACACATTCTCTATCTGTCTGTTTGTCTCTCTCTCTCTCTCTCTCTCTCTCTCTCTCTCCTCTCTCTCTCTCTCTCTCTCTCTCTCTCTCTCTCCTCTCTCTCTCTCCTCTCTCTCTCTCCTCTCTCTCTCTCTCTCTCATGCAGGGAAGAGAAGTCTTTTCCAGTATCTGATGCCAAGTTTAAACGACAAAATTACTTAGAGAGAGAGAGAGAGAGAGAGAGAGAGAGAGGAGAGAGAGAGAGAGAGAGAGAGAGAGAGAGAGAGAGAGAGAGAGAGAGAGATTATTATTTATTTTATTAATCTATTGCGCCAAGGCGTCAGACATTACATGAGTTCATACAAATAATGCTTCAAATGGATACAAAACCAAGAATAGAACATTGTTTACAGGGAGGTGTACACATTGATAAAACATTGCTGCATACTAACACACAACTCACAGTATGGCAGCACAGAGTACATTATATACAAAAGTAAAGCTCAGAGAAACGCAGAATGCACAAACAGAATTATACAGCAACATACAGAAAATATATGTATAATTCAATATAATTAATGGCCACCAAAGTGAGGATAACGAGCAAGAATAACATCAAGGTTGTCATCATTAAGTAAAAATGAGCAGATCTGTATTAAGTTCTGACCTCGTGGTAAAACATCTCTCACTGTGGGGCACTGAAGACAATAGTGGTCAAGAGTGTTAGCATTAGGACGGTCGCATAATTTACAGGAGGTGTACTGTGGCATATCTAGAGTCTGGGAGACCTGCCATAAAGGCCGATACCCCATTCTGAGCCGAGCACTAACTACATTGTTTTTCCGCACCATTAACCCGCGTCTGCGATACTTGTAGCGACTGTGAAGAAAGTGATCATGGTGCTGTATGGACACACTGTTGGCCCTCTCCGTGTCCCTGCGCTGGACCGTCATGGCAAACCCAGCTGAGTAGATGATGTTACGTAGGCATCGGAGGGAGGGCTCAGCGTCCACAGCATGCCCATCCAGCATACAGGCCGCCTTGGCAAGACGATCCGCTGTGTCGTTGCCAGTCAGCCCAATGTGAGATGGCGTCCATACAAACGACACAACAAGAGAAGCATCCCGAGCGGCCGCGAGGCAACATAGTATATCTCCCACAGCATGGCCACAGATGGGTCTTGGCGAGGATAGGGCTTGTAGGGCCGATTGGGAGTCACAAATTATTACCCCATTCACTCGTCGTCGAACAAGGAGAGTCACGGCATCCAAGATGGCATTCAGTTCACAGTAGGTGGAGCTCGACGAGGTGGGTAGTCTACGGCCAATTCATGAATCAGCCGGCACAGGCGACTCCATGGTGGGGGAAAACACAGCACATGCCGCCCTCCCATCTGCTTGCACAGAACCATCAACATAGACGTGGTGTGCTGCAGGGACAGATGTGGACACATCAGCGATAGTCTCCAGAGCTCGTCTCTGCAAGGGGGGATAGACATCCTTCGAGGTCGGTGTATATGTGACAGCGGGGAGGGGGACACGCCAGGGTGGTAAATCTGGGACAGCCGCCTGCACTGGCAGGTCGATGTCAAGGCCACGGAGAATGTCACTCACCACCCTGATAAGGTTATGACCTCATGCTCGAAGTGGGAGCCTGGGTGCGTCTGGATCCAGGGACGTCCTCATGACAGCAAAGAAGTACGGAGCAAGAAAGGGGTAGTGAAGACAGTTAACAGTAAAATAGGACACATTGGCATAAATCCTCTCCACAAGAGGGGGCAAGTTAAGCTCCAACTGCATACTCACAATACGGGTAGAGAGAGAACATCCCAAGATAAATCTCATGACTCGATTCTGGAACTTTTCAAGTGGCTCGAGAGCTGGTCTAGGAAGTTAACACAAGGCAGGAGACAGATAGTCAACCACTGACCGAAGTAGTAGGATGTAGAGGGTCCTCGCCACTGGGATGGAGACTCCTGCAGCATTGTTGGCAAGCCACTTGACAGGTGCAAAGCGGGGCTCCAGACGGTCAAGAAGGCTCTTCACAAAGGGATGAATTCGTTGATGTGCAGGTATAGCTGGGGTGATCCGGACTGGTGCACCTAAATACGTGTACTGTGTGCAGTGAGGGATGACATTACCACCCATGGCGAATGCGGGCAGTGCTCTGCAGTTGCGTGAAGTAAAAATCCTGCTTTTTTCTGGGGAGATAATAAGGCCACAGGAGGTAGCAGACACGTAAAAATCATGAAGCATGTGCTGAAGGTCGTGAGTTGAGGTCGTGTGGATGCATATGTCGTCCGCATAGCAGGTAACTGTAGTACCGGGGATGACAGGAAGGAGGGAGAGTAGACGATGCATAAGGATATTAAATAGAAAAGGACTTAGCACACCCCCCTGAGGAGTACCCAGTTCAAACCGTTCATAGGAGCTATACGACCCATTAAAAAGGGCACTTGATGTTCTGTTGCAGAGATATCCCCATATCCATTTCATTATGTTCCCCCGAACTCCAGAGTCCACAAGCTGGTCAAGAATAATTTCCCTGTTGACTATATCGAAGGCAGATTTGAGGTCCAGGAAGGCGACCACACTGGTGGGAGAAAGACGGGTGTAGAGTTCAGCGAGGCAGTGATGTGTGCTCCGTTGTGGGAGGAAACCATAAAGACTGGGGGAGAGTTTATCCTGTAGACGGTGCATGAGCCGGGCAAGAAGGATGCGTTCAAACACTTTGCTGAAGCAGGAGGTGAGGGAGATAGGCCTAAATTTGTCGGTTCCAGGTTTTGGTAGAGGAATAATAGTGCTTCTGGTCCAAGCAGAGGGCACATGCCCCAAGCAAAAGCAAAGATTGAAGAGCTGCAGTAGGGGGTTACCAGGAACTTTCTGAAGAAGACCGAGAACTTGATATGTAAGACCATCCTCCCCAGGGGCAGTAGCCTTAATCCTAGCAAGAGCACGTCGTAGTTCATCCTCTGTGAATAGGATGTCATCCTCTTCATCCGTCTGTAGTAATGCACCCATTAGGCGGAGGTTACGAACACTGCGGTGGGTGGAGAGTGCCTCTTGAACGTTCCCGGGAAGGTTGCAAGTTTGTGACTGTGCTGACCAGGTAGTAATGAGGTCCTGAGCATACTCAAGTGGACTGTAGTGTAGAGCACAGGTGGGTTTCTTCTTGACAGCCTTCCTTATAAGATGCCACATAGTCCCAGCGCTAGTCTGATGGTTAATACTATCCGTAAATTTCTGCCAATACTCCGTGTGCACGCACTTCTGCAGGGCAACCAGATCATCCCTCGCCAACTGATATTGGTGCAGGTGGTCAGGGGTGGGCTGTCTTTGAAAGGAGAGTCCAGCATCCACAGCTGTCCTTTCCGCCTGGGCAATACGCTGATCCAGAGTCCAGGAATGGGCCTCAGGGCGACGTGGGAGAGAGAGAGAGAGAGAGAGAGAGAGTGAGTGAGTGAGAAATTTGCATGTATATATGTATAATAAATGAAGAGGTCAGAAGATCTGAGACTTGGATATTATAATGCCAAAGAAAAGATATTTATCCTTTCACAGAATATCAGCTTCAAAATTAATCAAATTTTACCTTTAGAGAGAGTATAGAAACTTAATCTTAAATTAAGACTGTGCATCACATGCTGAAAATTCCTATTCTTTCTACATCGTATCTTCAGCTAAAGTATGAAATAAGTTTTGAATGAGAAAATTTGAAAGCTTAGATCGAAGAGAAGTTGGAAAGACGAAAGGAGTAAGAGAATTCCAGGATCTGGAGGTGGATGAGAAGAAGCAGTCACTGCACTGACCAATCTGAGAGCTACGAATCTCAACACAGTACTTGTGAGACTAAGCTGCTTGCCGAGTGTTACGCTGATTCAGCAGTGGGGGAGGGAGGAAAATCGCCAACCTGTCAGAGCAGCGATGGAAGCAGTAGCAACAGAAAAGAGAAAAGGGATGATACCTTATGGCGAAGAGAAAACGAATCATGATTAAAAACAAGGGAATGGCCATTAATGAGTCTGACTGGCTTAAATTCTACCATATCAAGGAGATAAGTTTATGAAGAAGCCACCCAGCTGGAATGGATAAGACCTTATAGATATTTAGAAACTGTAAAGAGGAAAAGTAATTACGAAAACGAATCAAACCCCTCAATTTTCTGGATGTAAATTTAGAAATTAGGATTATGTGACTCCTCCAAGACAAGTTAGAGGCTATCTGAATTTCTAATATGTTGATAAAATTAAGAGGGTGAATATCGTTAGTTTCAAAAACACTAGAGCTATCAGAGATAGAATGGGATAAAGAAAGGGCCCAGCACTTTGTCTTGGAGGCATTAAATATAAACAAATTTTGGGTGCCCCACTCAGATACCCTCTGCAAATTGGAACTGAGAGTAAAAGAAAGAGTAATACAAGACTGATTACGAGTAGCAGAGTTAGTTGTAAAGCAGAGGAAGAAAACCTTGAAGGGTAGAATCGTCGATGAGAGGAGGATGATAACTTAAGAAGATTGTTGATGAAGAGAAGGAAAATAGGTGAAAGAACAAAGCCCAGTGGAAAGCCACTGGTAACAGGGAATGAGCACATGTTGCGCCGTCAGTAACCACAAATATAAAGCAGTCAAAATGAAAACTGGAAATCAGAGAAAAGAGAGAAGGGATAAAGCCATTTGCAGGGAGTTTGGCCAACAGAGCCATGTGCCAGACTGTCTAAAGCCTTAGAAATATCAAGGTCGATGACAAAGGATTCCCCATAGTTCCTTAGAGAAGATGACCTTACATGAGTAAGATAGGACATGAAGTCGCCAGTTGATCATGCCCTGCGGAAGCCGCACTGGTGATCGGAGATAAGTGAGTTAGATTCAAAACATTTCAAGAAATTAGAATTGAGCAAAGTTTTGAAAACATTTGCGATAGATGAGGCTAGGAAAATACGTCGGTAGTATGAAGGAATATAGTGGTCACTCTTCTTAGGAACAGGTTGAACTAGGGCATACTTCCAAGATGAAGGATATATACTGGAAGGCAATAAAGCAAGGGAACCAGTTTATCTGTAAACTCCTTAAGGAACCTTTCAGGGATACCATTGGGACCTGATGCTTTGTTCATCTTTAGTGAGCGAAAAACCTTATGAACTTTGTGTGATGCAAGGATAGGAATTGACCACGTTTCGAGAAATTTATCGATTTCAGAGGTTAAGGCTATTGGTCGGTAATTTGAAGGAACAGAGTGGTCACCTTTCTTAGGAACAGGTTGAACTAGAGTATGCTCCCATGATGAAGGATAGATACTGGTTGAAATAATGAGGCAAAAAAGATGACAAAGCATGGGAGCCAATTCATTTGAAAACTCCTTAAGGTGCCTTGCAAGGATAGCATCAGGTTCAGAT
>JAXCGZ010009735.1:72500-75000 GCA_037179515.1 Halocaridina rubra | reverse complement strand
GAATCCTTCAACTTTTTGTCAGTGAGGCAACATGGCTTCAGAGAAGGTAGATCAACAGTAACAAACTTATTAGAATTTTATGATGAGGTAAGCCAAATCTTACAGGAAAGAGAGGGCTGGGCAGATTGCATATTCCTAGACTTCCAGAAAGCGTTTGACACTGTTCCACATGGGAGACTTATTAGGAAGCTGCAATCAATGGCTAGAATAGGTGGAAATGTTTTGGAATGGATAAAAACTTACTTAGAAGGAAAGGAACAGAGGGTTAGAGTAAGACACTCAGTGTCTGAATGGAGAAGAGTTAGTAGTGGAGTTCCACAGGGTTCAGTTTTAGGGCCACTTTTGTTCCTTGTATATGTAAATGACCTACCAGAGTCTGTAAATTCATTCATGAATATGTTTGCAGATGATGCAAAGATTGTGAAGAAAGTAAAAAACGAGAACAATGGTAGAGAACTTCAGGAGGATCTAAATAATCTGCATGAGTGGTCAGAAAAGTGGCTAATGAAATTCAATACTTCAAAATGTAAGGTAATGAGAATGGGTACAAGTGCAAGAAGGCCCAAGCTTGACTACTCGGTGGCTGGAGTACAACTTCAAGAGACAGAAAATGAGAGAGATCTAGGAGTAAACATACTGGCAGATTTGTCTCCAGAAATACATATAAATGGCATAGTAAGGGCAGCATATGCATTCTTATCAAATGTGAGGGTAGCCTTCAGGCACATGGACAAGGAAATGTTCAGAAATATTTATGTAACCTATGTGAGGCCAAAACTCGAATATGCAGCCCCCTTTTGGAATCCGCACTTGAAAAAGCACATAGCTAAGCTTGAAAAAGTTCAAAGACATGCCACGAAACTGGTGCCATATATACGCAATCTCAGTTATGATGAGAGGCTGAGGGAATTAGACTTACCATCACTCGAAGCTAGAAGAGTGAGGGGGGATATGGTGACAGTCTTTAAATTCCTTCATGGTTATGATAGAGTGGATAGGGATCGATATTTTGATATGGCTGGCTCTAGAACTAGAGGTCATAGTTTGAAGCTTCGTAAGAAAACTTCTTTGCAGGATGTAAGGAAATATTTTTTCAGTGTAAGAGTAGTTGATAATTGGAATTGGCTAAGCGAGGAGGTAGTTAATGCTATCTCAATCCATAGTTTTAAGGACAGGTATGATAAGTATCACTAAGTATAAAATGGAACCGATGAGGAGACGGGAAGATACGAGCGTTGGGCTCTTTCCCGTAAACACAATTAGATAATCACAATTAGGTAATCACAAACACGAACACTTGCCGTATACCTGATCCTGTGGTTCCATGTATTGTTAAAATCAGAATCCTTCCCATTTATATTAATTTGATAGTTAGTTTGATGCACGAAACAATTGAATAATTAAATACATACCAATAATACACCTGTCAACAGTACTGAGTTAAGTTGCCAAGTAGCACAGCTGTCTTATTTTTCTTCATTTTTTGCTTCTTTTTTTTTAGCTTTCACTTTTATTTTTTTTTTATTTTGTATATATATTGAGTTAAATGTAAAGTCTCATCTTGTGATGTCATACCCTGGTTAGCAAGTGAGGTTATCAGTTAAGAAGAATATATAGCAGAAACAGATGGGTGTCTCCTCAAATAGAAATTCGAATTTTCCTTCAATTTAACTTTTGTTTTTGTTTGCAATATTTGTTTTCCTTTTTTCCCCTCAAATTACCAAAGTCAAATTTTTAAGTTAGGATGTGTGTTACCAGAAAAGAGATAAATTGAGTCACTAAATAGCACTTATATGAAGATATAAAAACTCTGAGTGAAGTTTAAATAAAAGTTTTTCTCTCTTTTTTTCTCTTTCTCTTCTTCTTTCTATATTCTGTGAAAGGGAAAACATAAAAATGAGACCATCTCTGTTCCAAACCTCCCCCACCCATGGGTCGGGAGGAGGGGTAGCTATTAGGAGATTAAAACAGAAAATCAAGGATTTAGAGGCAATAGTTATAAGCCTTGATGATAAAATTCAGAATATGGATAGAGAAATGAAAGAGAATGAAACAATCAGAGAGGAAATAAGATTTTTGGAGGAAGCAAATAATGCACAAGGGCAGGAGAGAAAAGAACTAGAAAAAACGAATAAAGAAGCTGGAAGGGGAAAAGAGTGAACTAGAAACCAGAATTTCTAAACAAGAAGATAACAAGAAGCAGATGAATGACAACTTAAATGAATTAGATGTTAGTTCACTGCTCTCTTCTGAGAGAGGCGAAATTGCAGCTTGAAATATCCAGATTAAGGAAAACATTGAACAGTTTAGAAAAGAGTTTCAGGAGCTGAATATGAAACATGATGCCATGAAAACTTCCTTTGCTGATGCACTAAAAGGGAATGTGGCAGTAAAAGAGGCTGTAAAGGTGGTGGCACTGGAAAACATACAAACAGTTGACTATAAAGAGACAGTAATCAAAAAAATGAAAGACGTTGTGATGGAAAGGGCAAATCCACTG
>JAXCGZ010009735.1:42500-60000 GCA_037179515.1 Halocaridina rubra | reverse complement strand
CCTACAACATATTCTACTCTTATAGCTACGTGTTGTTCCTGCTTATTTTGAAATTCATTTTTGAAAGCCCAAGCGATTTAAAGTAGTGCGTGTTCGTGCAGGTGGTTAAAGCGATACTGAGGAAAAAAAAAACTCCATGATATTGGAAATTTCTTTTTTTACTTTGGTATTCAGGAATTGTCCTCTGTTGTGCCCTTTGCTTGACAACTACACTAAGTTTCTTTTATTTTGTATTTACAATGTTATTTTTTTGTTTTATAATTTTTTGGTTGCTTCCAAATAGATTGTTTTATCTCTCCCATTGGCTGTTAGTAGAGACCTACGGGTATATGTACATTAAAAAGGGTGAATTTTTTTTCCCGGCACATTCTTTTTTATTGCTCTTCTTAATTGTTTTTGGGTTTTTGTGAGTTTGTTTTTGTTTGAACTTGTATTTATGTTTCTGTGCTTATTTTTTTGTGTACGCATGTATGAATATTTACATTTATTACTTACTTGCATATATAGGTAGTCGCCGTGGCTCAGTCGGTAGCGTCTCCGACTCTGAGGCGTCAGGTCGAGGTTCGCGCCCGCCACGGTCTGGAGAGGCAGCAAAGGCTGCACTCCGCGAAGGATTACCTTGGGAAAGGGAGTCCGTGACAAGAAGCTTACTTGCTAGCCCCTGGGAAAGTGAGTTCTCACGTCACCTGAAAGAAAATATACCAGTAAGTTTATTCACTGGAAAACTGAGTATGTATGTGTGTGTGTGTGTGTGTAGAGAGAGAGAGAGAGAGAGAGAGAGAGAGAGAGAGAGAGGAGAGAGAGAGAGAGAGAGAGAGAGAGAGAGAGAGAGAGAGAGAGAGGAGAGAGAGAGAGAGAGAGAGAGAAGATCTTAAATTACTTCACTATTTTGTATCAGAAGTTACATCATTAATGCCCTTCATACAAGAGATTCTCTATAATCTCAACGAGACATAGGGAACCTCAGTATGCAGGTTAGAGAGCTTCTATTTTACCATATATCTTCCTAAGATATATCAAATTTATGTTTAGTGTTGCAACAATGGAGAATATATTAACAAATAAATTCCATTTTATTTGGGAAGTATTTAGGGAAGTTCTCATTTTAAATAACAACTGTACTTAGTATAATAACGATTATTCACGTAAACGTAGTTAAAATCCACATTAAGATAGTCAGTTGAAGTTTAAAATTATATTTGTAATAAGATTTTAAATTAGTATGTTTAATTCCGTTTAAGAGATAAGTGGCTAGCTTATCATTACAAACAGACTATAAAGTAGTGCAGCATTATTTATTTTAATCCAGATGATATCGATTAATTTCAGAAAATAATATATTTGCATAACAAATGACAAGGCAACTATCGACCTGCCGCAGACTAGGCAGTAAAACATCAATACTTGTGTACTATGTCATATTACTGTTTAGAAATGCCAACACTAACTATATTTTGTAATATAAACAATATTCAGTGTATGACTGTTAATTTTTATTTGGGGGGTCCACACATATACCCAGTAAGGAAAGCAACAGTAAATTGAAAGAGATTCTGCATGAAGACCTTGACTTAAAGGCCCGATTTCTCAAACAGTGTAAACCTAGAATACCATATTGTTAGTTAGCTCGACACACACAATGGATTTCATTAACGCAGCTGACGCTGTTCTGTGTATGGCTAGGATCCCATGTGGGATTCTAGCCATACACTGAACCACGTCAGATGCGTTAAAGAAATCCATTTGTGTGTCTAGCTAACTAACAATATAGTATCCTAGGTTCACGCTGTTTGAGAAATCGGGCCAAAGACAATATAAATTTCGTAAACTGTAAATCAGATATAAAGATTGATCACTGTATTACAAATCAAACAGTCTGAAGACCATTTAGACAATCTCTCTGATTACTCGACCAATTCCTTCCTTCCAGTAATATATTCTGATCTCTTCCTCATTTACGACCTCTTTACCTATTCTTGTTTGTCCTGCTTCCATTTGCACCCTGGTAGTTCTAAGACCTTTGGAAAGTTATGTTAAGGTAGTGTTATTGTACCCGTTAGTCTGGCATTTAATCTATTTGATAAAGTTTTAGAAGTTCATACCATTAGGAATTTTAAATGAATATTGGAATTCGAGATTTTCTACACATTGTCTTCATTTTACTTATCATGCATCCTGCATAAATTTCCTTAACCTATTATATTTTACTTATACTTTAATGACAAGAAGTTTTTTAACTATTTCTATTTACCTTGGCTGTTTCCCCCTTTAATTGGGGGGTAGCCGACATCAAGAAAGGAAAACAAATAGGGGGATTTCTTTGCTCTACGGGCAATGACGAGGGAACTAGCTACCGTTCAGATGGCACTGCTGGAGTGCCACAGCCCATCCTCCCGGCTCTTCCACAACCTGTGTCGCTTCACAACTGCCAACTCCTCCTACTGCCCCTACCACAGGGCTACCTCTGTAAGATGCAGCCCCGTGGCAACAACAGGTGCCCATCAGAGCTGCGTCACAATCGCTCGCCACTCATTCCTATTCCTAGCACGCTCGCTTGCTTCCCTCACATCCATCCTCCTATCACTCAGGGCTCTCCATACTCCATCCAACCATCCAAACCTAGGCCTCCCTCTAGTATTTCTCCCATCAACTCTCACATTCATCACCTTTTTCAGCAGCATTTCATCATCCATCCTTTCCACATGGCCAAACAATCTCAGAACATTCATATCTACTCTGGCTGCAATATCTCTCCTCACACCCGTTCTTGCTCTCACCACTTCATACCTAACCCTATCCAATCGAGATACACAAATCATACTCCTCAGGCATTTCATCTCAAGCACATTTAGTTTCCGTCTCTCACTTACTTTCATACCCCATAACCCTGATCCATACATCACAGTTGGCACAACCACTTTCTCATACAAAACTTTCTTAACATTCATTTACAACCCTCTATTCTTCATCACTCCTTTCAATGCACCCAACACTTTACATCCTTCATTCACTCTGTGACACACATCTGCTTCCACTCCACCATTTGCAGCTATAACCGAGCCTAAATACTTAAACTGATTAACCTCCTCAAGTGTCTCTCCATTCAACATAACATTCAATCCAGTGCCATCATCATTTCTTGTACACCTCATAACCTTACTCTTTCCCACATTCACTCGCAACTTCCTTCTCTCACACACCATTCCAAATTCTGACACTAACTGACACAGCTTTTCCTCTGAATCTGCCACCACCACAGTATCATCTGCAAACAGCAACTGATTCAGCTCCCACTCGTTATCATCCCCATCTACCATTCTTAAACCTCGACCACGCACTCACTCATTCACCTCTCTTACAACTCCATCAATATACAAATTGAACAGCCATGGTGACATCACACATCCCTGTCTCAGTCCCACACTCACTGGAAACCACTCACTCACTTCATTCCCTACCCTAACACAAGCTCTACTGCCCTCATACAAACTCTTCACTGCATACAACAATTTACCATTAATTCCATACAATCTCAAAACATTCCACATAGCCTCTCTATCAACTCTATCATATGCTTTCTCCAGATCCAAAAATGCAAAATACACATCCTTACCCTTTGCTAAATATTTCTAACATAACTGCCTAACTATAAAAATCTGATCTATACAACCTCTACCTCTCCTAAAACCACTCTGCACTTCCGCGATCACATATTCCGTCTTATCCCTAATCCTATTAACCAGTATCCTACCATACACTTTTCCTACCACACTCAACAAACATACCCCTAAAATTACTGCATTCATACATATCTCCCTTACCTTTGTATAGGGGCACTATACAGGCAATCACCCATTCCACTGGCACCAATGACAACATAAAGCATATATTAAACACTCTCACTAACCATTCCAATGCAGTCACACCCCCTTCTTTCAACATCTCCGCTCTCACACCATCCATTCCAGGTGCTTTACCTGCTTTTGCTTCATACAATCCCCTTTTCACCTCCTCTCTTGTAATCTCTCTTTCATTTTCATCTCCCATTACTGGCCCTTGAACCCCTCCCACTGCCACTATAGCTGCCTCTCTATCTTCCTCAACATTCAGCAAGCACTCAAAATATTTTGCCCATCTTTTTCTTGCATCGTTCCCTCTTAACATCTGTCCATTCACATCTTTCACTGTCTCTTCCATCCTCGATCCACCCTTGCTTACTCTCTTCACTTCTTTCCAAAACTTCTTTTTATTCTCCTCATATGACCTACTAAAATCCTGTCCCCACCTAACATTTGCCAACCTCTTCTCTTCCTCTACCTTCCGCTTGGTTTCCACATTTTTCTCCCTATATCTTTCATACTTCTCTCTACTGTTACACTGCAGTCATTCCTCAATAGCCCTCTTTTTCTCTTCCACCTTCATTTTCACCCCTTCATTCCACCACTCGCCACCCCTCCTCATGCCACCTCCAACAAACCTCTTTCCACACACATCACTTGCATGTCCCACAAAACATTCTTTCATCAACCCCCATTCCTCCCCAAACTCCCCAACTTCACCCTGTCATATGCCACTCTCAACCTGTCCTGATATTCCTGTCTCTTCTCTGGCTTTTCCAACTCTTCCACCTTCACTATTTCCCTTCTACATCCCCCCACACTATTTCCCCACTCTTTTGCTACTACCACTTTTGCTTCAACCAAAAAATGATCAGACATCCCAGCAGCCACACCCCTGAATGCATGTACATCTTTCACTCTACCAACCATGCTCTTTGCTACCAACACATAATCCATCAATGCTCTTTCTTTCACTCTTCCATTTGCCACTCTCATCCATGTATACTTATTTATTAACTTCTTCTTAAATAAACTATTACCTATCACCAACTCTTGCTCCACACATATCTAACAGTCTCTCGCCACTCACATTCCCACCTGGTACCCCATACTTTCCTACAACACCTTCTATCTCTCCATCACCCACTCTGGCATTCAAGTCACCCAACACAACTACATAGTTCCTTCAACTCTGACCATCCACATATCTAGTTAACTCATTCCAGAATTCATCCCGTTCTTCCTCACTTCTCTCACATCCTGGCCCATACGCACTAACAAAAGCCCAACATTCCCTTCCTATCCTAGCCCTCACCCACATCAGCCTAGAGGACACTTCTTTCCATTCCACTACCTGATTTACCATCCATTCACTCAGCAATAATGCCACACCTTCTCTCGCTCTCCCCCTTTCAACCCCAGACACCCTACCTGTCACATCACCAAATGCCACTTCTCCTTTTCCTTTCATCTTCGTCTCACACAATGCCAATACATCCATCCTCCTCCTACCAAACATATATCCAATCTCACATCTTTTGCTCTCTATCGTACTACAACCACTCACATTTAGACACCCCAAAACTAGAGTTTGGGGAGAAGTTATTCTCCCCTCTACTCCCCTTCTTCTTTAACGTCTCGCAGGAGGTTGATACAAGGGGGGGATTCCTAGTCCCCCCGCCCCGTCCACTTTCAGTCGCCTTTTACGACACGCAGGGAATACGGTGAGGCTATTCTTTGATGTTGATAAGGTATTAGATTTGCATGGTGTCAAATTATTGATTGGATTTTGAAAATTTAGACTTCAGCATAATATTGAAATATCTTTCTTGTCTTCGCAACTCAACTTGCAGAATTAAGTTTCTTCACAAGATACTGGAAAGAACTTTTATTCTGTTTGATTATAGTTTTCTATGATAGTCATGATATTAAAAGAAAGAATAGGTATAAAGGGGCTTAAAACATGTTTCAAGCAGTATTATTTTCGTTGCTTGTGGACTGAAGATATATATTTTTATAATTTAATGACCTTTACAAGGTAATGAAAAGGAGTTACTAGACTTGTAACTTCATCATTAATATTCTTTGATATGCTTTTAAATGACCAAAATATTAAAACCTTGAATTTTGGACTTCAAGTTTTGCCTCGAGAAGTATTGTTATTATTGCCAGCAAAACAAATGATCAGGTCTTTTATCAGGAACTTTACTCTTGTCATTGTGCAAAAAGAAGGATATATGAAGGTGTGATTATGCTGACAGCATTGCATTGAGCAGAGACTTGGAATGCAAGAGAGGAGGAAAGGTACAAGTTAAATGTAATGAAGAAAGGTGTTTGAGAAGTATTATTGGTGTAACTAAAATAGATAAAATAAGAAATAGGAGGTCAGGCAGAGAATGGGCAATGAAATGAAGCTGTGAGATAGGTTAGATCAGAAAGTATGGAGTTGGTTTGGATACATGGAAGAATGAATGATGAACGAATAGTGAAGAGAGTGTGGAGTGCCGAAGTGATTGGAGTTAGGTCATGAGGGAGGCATAGAATTAGATGGATGGATGGCTTGAAAAGGGAACTGAATGCACGAGGAATCTCAGTGTAACAAGGAAGATTGTGTGCAAGAGAGAGCAATGCGTGGAGGAAGATTGTGCATAGATGACGCAGGCCAAAGGGATATCTTGCACCTGCTAGCTCAGTGAACTGTGATGGACGGGTGAAAATGGGAGTTGCCATGTGATGAAGCGGTGGGGGCAAACTAGCTGCGGCTGTCGGCTCTCATTGTAGACTATTCATGCATGCCTACCTTGTGGTTGGTCCAAGCAGGGTGGAAGTGGAGGGAACGTTGCAACTTTTCATGTGTTGATCGTGGTGAATGCTCGTTTCTTGACTCGGCTACCCCGTATATATATATATATATATATATATATATATATATATATATATATATATATATATATATATATATATATATATATATATATATATATATATATATATATATATATATATATATATATATATATATATATATATATAAATATATATATATATATGTGTGTGTGTGTGTGTGTGTGTATGCATATATATATATATATATATAATATATATATATATATATATAATATATATATATATATATATATATATATATATATATCCAAATAAGCACATTACATATGTGAAAACATGAATAATTTTTTTACCCCGACCGGGACTCGAACCTAGGACTTATGATTACTAAGTCAAGGCGCTACCACTACACCACAGAGGTGTAGTGGCAGCGCCTTGACTTAGTAATCATAAGTCCTAGGTTCGAGTCCCGGTCGGGGAAAAAAATGATTCATATATATATATATATATATATATATATATATATATATATATATATATATATATATATATATATATATATGTATGTATATATATATATATATATATATATATATATGTATATATATATATATATATATATATATATATATATATATATATATATATATATATATATATATATATATATATATATATATATATATATATATACATATATATATATATATATATATATATATATATATATATATATATATATATATATATATATATATATATATATATATATATATATATATATATATATATATATATATATGACATCTAACAATAATATGAAAATACTAAGGTGCTAAAAGCTTTTCAACTAAGGATGGCCTATTTTTGGAGCATATAATAATAGCAAAAGTAAATAAGAGACGAGAAAGAAAGATTAAAAGGCAATATTTCTCTCTCTCTCTCTCTCTCTCTCTCTCTCTCTCTCTCTCTCTCTCTCTCTCTCTCTCTCTCTCTCTCTCTCTCTCTCTCTCTCTCTCTCCTCTCTCTCTCTCTCTCTCTCTCTCTATCTCTCTCTCTCTTTCATGTTTAGAAGCAAACGTCAAAAGCCTAGGAATTTATTTGATACTAAGATTTTTCTCAAGAAAGAGGAGATTAACTGTAGAAGTAAGAAGGTTGGGGAGGATACTCTTCCAGCAATACTCATATAAAATACTCCAGAAATATCCCTATCAAATACCAATGATTTCTCATCTGCTGGACGGAAATTTCTATTTGGCTTTCAGCTAAATTAATAAAAAATGCTTTTCTTGATCAGTTGCATACAGATGACGCTAACTTTGATTTGAAAATGATCATTGTATATGTATAAATGCCTTACAATACTTGTCTCATTTTTAGACAATGCGAGTGGCTAATATTTAGCGATTAATATAATAAGAAAAAAAATCCTAATATGCAGGTACGTCCAAAGA
Organism: Halocaridina rubra; assembly: GCA_037179515.1. Classification (NCBI taxonomy): domain Eukaryota; kingdom Metazoa; phylum Arthropoda; class Malacostraca; order Decapoda; family Atyidae; genus Halocaridina; species Halocaridina rubra. The sequence goes on along the minus strand of JAXCGZ010009735.1, from coordinate 51,860 downwards.
CAACTAGGTATTTCTGGCATGTCCTCGAGCTACTACTCTTTGCTTTTCTCATTGCTTTCTAAGTGCCCGGACCAGATGGGGACAACTTTCTATATCCACTCAGGTGCCGCACTCATAATTAAAATACCAAAGTGGCAGGCCATTAGATGCTCAGAATGTTTATAAAATGTAATATATTGTAAGAGGGAGAGGGAAGGACTTTGTCTCTCATAAAATTTCAGCTTCCTCTCGGGTGTTGATGTAGTCTCCGTGGCAAAATGGTAGCGTCTGCGACTCTGAAGCGGCAGGTCGAGGGTTCGCGCCCCGTCACGGACTGAGGTTAGTAAGGGCATACACTCAGGGTAACGATTACATCTGCCAAAACAAGTCCTTCATAAGAAGGCAACCGTCCTAGCCCTTAGTAGAAAAGGGAGTTCGTGACGTAAAACCGAATCGAATCCTCTCGGGTGTTGATACCTAACCCGATTTCTCCATATGAACTTCAATGAATAGATATTTATTACTCTGCGTTTACATTTCCCCGATACATAGACTTCCAATATCTCTCTCTCTCTCTCTCTCTCGCTCCCCCCCCCAGCTTTTCTGTTACTTGTAAACACAATAAGCTTTCTCATAAACATTTTACTGACTTAAAAAGCTTTCATGTCTAACCGTAAATACTCGTGTGTATGTCTGTTTATATATATATATATATATTATATATATATATATATATATATATATATATATATATATATATATACACATACATATATATATATATATATATATATAATATATATATATATATATATATATATATATATATATATATATATATATATATATAATATATATATATTCATAATCAAATAAGCACATTACCTTATGCGAAAACGTGAATAGATTTTACCTCAACCGGGACTTGAATCTAGGACATATAATTACTGTGGCAAGGTGCTAGAAACTACACTGTACAGAAGGTCTGTACAGAAATCTTACAGCTATATATGCTATCTTCTTCTTCCTCTATTTGCGTTCCCATTTTCATATGGGGTCGCATCTCTTCACTAGTCGTCTCCACTGGTTCCGGTCCATCACTTGCTCCTCCTCCAGCTGTCTCTCTCTGAGATCCTCCTTCAGTCGGTCCTTCCACCGTAGTTTAGGTCTTCCTCGTCTACGTCTGCCCTCCACATCCATCTCCATCACTCTCACACCCACGTAGTCTTCTTCTCTCCTCTTCACATGACCGAACCACTGTAGTCTCCTCTCCTCTCCGTAATCCTCCAGCAAACCCCTCCATAGCTCCAACCTCTCTTGCAATTCTTCACGGCTCTCGGAGACCAAAACAATATCGTCTGCAAAGAGCATGCTCCATGGTGCCTCCTTTGTCACTTTCTCCACCATCACATCCATGAGAAGGTTAAATAGATAGGGGCTAAGAGCTGATCCCTGATGGAGTCCAACTTTCACCTGAAAAGCTCTGTAGTGTCAACTGTACTTCTTACTCTTGTTGTGGCTTCCCTGTATATGTCCTGAACTATCTTGAAATACTTCTCCTTCACTCCCTTCGACCTCATACTCCTCCACACCTCGCTTCTCGGGACCCGATCATAAGCTTTTTCCAGGTCAATAAACGCCATGTACAGCCCTCTTTGCTTATCTCTATATTTTTCCATTGTCTGCCTCATTGCGAATACTGCATCTATTGTTCCTCGACCTTTCATAAAACCAAACTGCTCACTACAAACTTCTGTCTCCTCCCTCAGCATTTTATCCAACACTCTTTCCAGCAGTTTCATAGTGTGAGATGTTAGCTTAATTCCTCTATAGTTGTTGCAACTCTGGATGTCTCCCTTTTCTTTGAAAATCGGTACCATCATACTATCTCTCCACTCGTTCGGGATAGTCTCTTCCTTCATCACCATGTTCAGGAACTTTGTCAGCACCCGTATCCCTTCTTCGCCCAAACTCTTCCATACCTCTGCAGGAATCTGGTCTGGCCCTACTGACTTTCCATTTTTCATCTTCTTCAACGCTTCTCTGACTTCCGCCTCACTCACAGGGTCTACCTCTCCCTCCATTCCCACTCCTTCACCTCTTCGTATTCTTGGATTTTCCTGATTTAGAAGTTCTTCGTAGTAGTCCCTCCACCGTATTTTAATCATGTCGGGGTCAGTAAGCACTTTTCCATTCTTATCCTTGATTTGCTTTATTGATGTTAGGTCCTTTGTCGATCTGTTCCTTTCTTTTGCTAACTTATAGATTCTCTTCTGTCCCTCCGTTGTTTCAAGGTTCTCATACATATCCTGCAGTGCTGCTGCACGCGCTGTGCTACAGCCCTCTTCGCCTCCTTATTTGCATCTTTCAACATAGCTTTACGCTCCTCTGTTCTTTCCTTGTCGTAAGCTTTCTTCATCTCTTTCTTCTTTTCTATCTTCTCTTTGCAATTTGAGGACCACCACCAAGACTCTTTTCCGTTTCTCGGCTTCTTTCCAGATGACTTTCCGAGGACTTCCTCTGCCGTACTCCTGATCACTTCACTGTTCCTTTTCCACCACTGATCCACCTCCTCTGCCTCTTCTATCCTTTGTAGTGCTTTCCTCTTGAACTCCTGCCGAACCACCTCATCCTTGAGTTTCCACCACTTGATCCTAGGTTCTCCCCTCTCGACTCCGGTCCTTCGCGTCCTTACAACCAGCTTCGCCACAACTGGGCTGTGCTGCGCTCCCACACTCTCTCCTTGTAGTACTTTACAGTCTTCCACTTCTCGGATGTTTTCTCTTCGATACAGGAGGAAGTCGATTTGACTCTCTCTGGGACCACTCCTGTATGTCCGGTAGCTGTTTTTCATGAAGAACGTGTTCAGGATCGCCATGTCAAATGCTATGGCAAATTCCAGCACGCTCTCCCCCTCCTGGTTTTTCACTCCAGTACCTTTGCCTCCATGAACTCGTCTCACTCCATCGTTGTCATGTCCTATATGCCCGTTTAAGTCGCCGCCCACGACACACCTCTCCCCCAGCGGGACCTCCCTCTGAACTTCGTCCATTTCTTGCCAGAACGTTTCCTTCTCTGCGTCATCGCACCCAACTTGGGGGGCATATGCGCTGATCACGTTTATTGCTTCCTGACCATATACCAACTTGATCCTCAAAATCCTGCTGCTCTTCCTCACCACCTCCACCAGCTCCTCCTTGGTTTGGGGGTCTAGCACCACACCCACTCCATTTCTTCCTCTCTCATCCGCTCCACTGTATATCAACTTGTAGCCTCCACCCAAATCTCGCGCTTTATTTCCTTTCCATCTTGTCTCTTGTACACACAGTATGTTAATCTTCCTTCTCTCCATCAAATCCGCAACTTCTCTTCCTCTACCGGTCATGCTACCGATGTTAAGAGTAGCAATCCTCAGGGTATGGACTCGCTTCTTTAGCCGCACCCGTCCATATTGATGAGGTAACCCTCGTCCAGTTTCAACAGAGGTCGGGCTCCTCTGTGCGTCGCGTGAGCGGGGTACGCCCTGGCCATCTTCGGTATTCTCTCAACTGCTATCCATGGGTTTTGGCAAAAGGGTTTTACAGCAGGATGCCCTTCCTGACGCCAACCCTCCCCATTTTTCCGGGCTTGGGACCGGCACTGGGCTGCTATTTCTAGCAACCTAGAGGCTGGGTTACAACTATATATGCTATACTAGGAATGAATGCATTTTATCTTAGCACAGTAATTATGTGTCCTAGGTTCAAGCTCCAGTCTGGGTAAAATTTATCAATGTTTTCACATATGATAATGTGCTTATTTGATTACTGTCGGACCCAAATGAGATTGAGATTTGAATTAAATGCGAAAACGAAACCACGAGTAAGGTTGGGGGAACTGTAATATGAACAGAGTGGCATTCAGATAGAATGCGTTCATTCCTAGTATACAGATATAGTTTTAAGGTTTGTTTCCCTTTTTTATTACCTTCTGTGGTGTAATTATGTGTCCTAGGTTCACGTCCCAGTTGGGGTAAAATTTATTCATGTTTTCACATATGGTCATGTGCTTATTTGTTATATATATATATATATATATATATATATATATATATATATATATATATATATATATATGTGTGTGTGTGTGTGTGTATATATATATATATATATATATATATATATATATATATATATATATATATATATATATATATATATATATATATATATATATATACGATACCATAGATGAATGTTTTTTTGACTTAAATAGGGCTAGTCAGAACAGCTCGATGTTATGGCTTCTTTCAGCAACTGGTCTTTTCCTATGCCTTCACTTTTGACAATTCACAACCCTCACCATCTCTTCCTCTTTACTTTCATTCTTATCGTTATAGTTTTGGGTATTAATTATGTTGACTATTTTATCCTTTTGCCGTTTATCATTATCCAGTTTTCTACCTGGCATTGATGTCCTGGCCCGATGAGGGCATTGTTCTTTGCTCTCGTCCCTGTGTTACATTCATAAAATATATATTATTTCCATCCAATCCAGTCAGTCCAGCGAGGCCTCAAGGCCAGTCGTACCGTGTATGGGCAGCTTTACGTTTTAGTGTATTTTAAATTTGATATTGCGTGTGATAAACTGTTTGATTAATTACAAGTCTACTTATAAGTTTACTCTTAATTTTGTAAATGAATAACCATTGTATAAAAAAGGAAATAAATTTTTGCTTGTTTATTTGTTTTTCTATTTATATCACTTTAATTTTGGCATTAGCTGAAATGAAAATTATATAAAAACCGGAGTGGGAGTGATGTGAGCTCACAATGTTTTGTGCTAATCTTGCCATAACGTAGATTATATCAGAAGCCTGAAAAAATGGGAGAGGGCATGATCTGATGTCATGGTAGAGTTAATGATAAACTCTCCACAGTGTAAATTTTACTATAAGCATGATAAATTTGGGACATAGCAAAATGTGATATATATTTAAAGTTCATGATAAACTTGTCACTGCGCAATTTAAAAAGCAGAATTCATTGGGCGAGTGGGTGTGATAATTTGATAATGTTTCATGATGAACCCTTTATATCACATTTAAGCAGAGCATGAAGAATCTGGGGGTACCAGGAATAAAATCCTTTGTCTTGTTTAACGTCTTGGCCGGACTAAGTATAGTACTTGTTATTTAACCTTTTGTAGGATATTTATTCCTAGTATTTCACAAAAAGAATTCAAATGTAAAGATCGCTTAATTGAAAAGTTAATTTTTAAGTGTAAATTAGCTATGTATAACATGGGAAGAATGCATGTTTCTTATTCTGGTACCAAGTGGAGGATGTGAAATTATTTTATATCACATTAATATCTTGATCAATAGATTTATATGTTATCTTATGGATTTTCATTTTATTTGCACTCAAGGATTACATATTCATCATATAATTATAAGTTTAGTATTTAGGCATGTTAAAAGTCTCAGCTTACAGTTAATAGTTTTTAATATACGTGGTGGATATTCAAGATGCCGAGTATTCAAGAACTTAAACAAAAGAACATAATGTAGGCATAAAATATCCTATATGCTTACTCATTAATACTTATAAAATACTCTGCGCATTCAAGATCTTAAACATAAGTGTGCATGATGTAGGCTAAAATGTTCTGTATGCTTACTCATTAAAAATTTTAAATACCTGTATTTTTTCTTCAAAATAGCAACCAATGTAAGTAATAAAGCTTGGCATTCTAGTTGAACTCCAACAAGCATTTACATAGTTAATACTTGAGAAGCACCAATATTTAGAATGGCATCTCTCTCTCTCTCTCTCTCTCTCTCTCTCTCTCTCTCTCTCTCTCTCTCTCTCTCTCTCTCTCTCTCTCTCTCTCTCTCTCTCTCTCTCTCTCTCTCTCTCTCTCTCTCTCTCTCAAGCAATCATAATTATTTTTCATTCATAATTTAGATATTAGTAGAGAAGATCATATGTTATGGAACCATAATTATCAATTATCTCCCCATGGCTTGGTGATGTGGCTCGATTTCCACATAGGGCACCTCGTATTCTATTCCCTAATGTAAAAGGTACATTATCTCTTTGCCAGAAACTCTTGATTATATGAAAGAGGAAAGTACCAGTGTTAACTTAGATAGCAAATATCATCTCACCATTCTTGAGTACACTTTGAAAGGAGTGGATTTATTAGTGATACAGTATTCTCATAAGCTTAGGGTTTGAAAGAGATAATGATTGCTATCTTGTTACAGGATCTTTCATGTCTTTATTGCTCTTTGTGATAGCATTCCAGCTTAATTATATTATTATGCTATATTAATGTAAAAAGTTGCTGGTAGGTGTGCTTGAATGTAACAGGATATAAATTCTCGGGTGTATTTTTTTAGAATATCATTCTAGATGAATTTTAAAGTCATGTAGAGATTCATAAAGTGGTTCAGTATTATGTAAACAGCAATTTTAAGGACTATCTGAGTTTTGTAGACATTTTGCTTTTGCGATTTTATAGTTTTCAATTTTTTTTATTTCATGAAAGTCTGCAGTTTCTGTGCTCGATATGCACAGGGTTCCTTTTTTCATTTATCTTGTGTTCGTTTGTTTACAATATTGTTTTTAGAATTTTAAGACAATTTATTCTCTTTTGTCTACCTAAGTTAGAAAACAAGAAACCTTCAATTCGTAATTAGTATTGAGAGATTTAATTCCAGTAATCAAAACCTGAATGCGTAGCCTAATGCAGTTTGTCATAATAAGTGTTCTCAATAACTCTAATGTATTAGAATATATTCACAAGACACGCTGATCAGCTATCATAACTGCAAATCATATTATTTTATGTTAAGAGGTATATACATCCATCTTAAGCATCAACCATTTTGTATCTGCTCATTGCTGATTTAAGCTTTTCTTTACACTACTCTCTTTGGCTCTCATTTTTCCTCTAATTCTTCTGTAAATGATTCCAGAACACCTGACCCATATGCTTTATCCCCCTCTGACCCTATGCCCATCCCTGTTCTTCAACCTGTTCCAAAGAAGGGTGACCGCTCTATTCCTTCAAACTTTCGACCTATTGTCCTAACCTCCTCTATTGCTAAAGTTTTAGAAACTTTGCTCAATGCTCACTTCTTGAAACGCCTTGAATCTAACTCACTTATCTCCAATCACTAACACGGCTTCTGCAAGGCAAGATCCCCTGATGACCTCCTGTCCTATCTTACTCATGTATGGTCATCTTCTCTGAGGAACTATTGGGAATCCAATAGTTCCTCCCTGCCTATGGCTTTACGCCTTCTCTCTGTTCTATGATTTCCAGTTTCTTTCTGGCAGTTTTATGTCTGCAGTTGTTGATGGTGCGACATCTAGTCCGTCCTCTGTTACCAGTGATGTTCCACAGGGCTCTGTTCTCTCACCTACTCGGTTCCTTCTCTTTATCAATGATCTTCTAGAATCCCCATCTTCCTCTCTTCTTCATACCTTTGCGGACGATTCTACCCTGCACTTTTCCTCTTGGTTTTCTTCACAACCTTCATCTGCTATTTGTATTCTTTTTTTTTTTTGTTGGATGATCACCCTTGAGGGTGAGCGGACCTTCCACTTGTGGCCCGCAGGCTATTTGTATTCAGTCTCGTATCATTCTTTCTTTTACTCTCAACTCCGATTTGCAGAGGGTATCTGAATGGGGCACTCAATATTTAGTAAAATTCCATGCCTCCAAGAAACAGTTTCTGGCTATCTCTTTATCTTATTTTCCTCCTGATAATCCTGTTGTCTTTGAAACTAACTAAATTTACCCTTTTAAGTTTATCAACGTATTAGGAATCCATATAGCCTCTAACTTGTCTTGGAGGAATCACGTAATCCAAAAAATTGGGGGTTCTTTTTCGTTCTCGTCATTACTTTTCCTCTTCATAGTTACTTAAAATCTTTAAAGGTCTTATCCATCCTTGCTTAAAATACTACTCAAACATGTCGGGTGCTTCTTTTTATACTTATTTCCTTGATAGGGTTGAATCTAAGGAAGTCAAACTCATTAATAATCCTTTTCTTACTTCAAATCTGCATTCTCTCTCTCTCTTTGCCGTAAATTATTATCCCTTTCTCTTTTCTATTGCCACTACTTCCATTGCTGCTCTAATGACTTGGTCAGTTCCATCCCTCCTCCACTGCCGAGGCTGCGTAACACTCGCCAAGTGGCCTCATCTCACAGGCACTGTGTGGAGATTTGTAGCTCGCAGATTGGTCAGTGCAGGGACTACTTTTTCCCATCTACCTCCAGACTCTGGAACTCCCTTCCTCTTTTGTCTTTCCTAATTCTTATTACCTATCTTCCTTCAAAAAACGGATCTATCCTCATCTCAAGGCATAATCCTCCAAATCTCCAGGTCCTCTGTACTTTGGCAATTTTTTTCTGTCTGTCATTTTCCTTTGTGTAACATTACCTCATCTCTGCCTTGTCTTTAACCTTTTGCTTTTCCTTTGTCTTGGTGTTTTCTCATGCCCGGGCCTTTATTGATGAGGGCAGTTTTTGTCTGTCCCAGTGTCACACTCATAAAAAAGAAAAAACATGCTGAGTGCAGCATATTCTTAGCACCTGAAAATTAATAAGACATCCAGACCCGATGGTATCCTTGTTAGGTTCATTGAGGAGTGTGCAGATAAACTGGCTAATTCGTTGCTGCTTAGAATTCTACTCGCATATCCGGGGTGCTTCTTATATTTCTCTCCCTAATAGGATTGAATCTAAGGCCATCAGACTCATTAACGACCCTTCTCTCACATCATATCTCGATTATCTTTCTCTTCTCCGGTACCACTTCCATCACTGCTCTGATGAGTTGGCAAGTTGCATCCCTTCCCGCTGGCAATGCTGTGTAAGACACGTCAAGCGACATTGTCTCACATGCACTGTTTGGAGATTTGTAGCTCGCGGACTGGTCGGTGCAGTGAGTATTCTCTCTTTCCACCTTTTGAACTATGGAACTCTCTTCCTCCTTCTGTCTTCCCTAGCTCTTGTGACCTTTCCTTCAAAAATTGATTTATCATCATCTCAAGGCCTAATCCTGCTACAATTCAAGGTCTTCACTTGTTTGACTATTCTCTAGGCTTGTTTTTTTTTTTATTATCATTCTCTTATTTCTGTTTTGTCCTTGAGCTGCTATATATAATTTTCATGGTTACAACAGCTTAACTGTCCAGTTCTGCAATTTTAACTTTATTTATGTCGCATATATCTCTTTCACTGTCACAAAATGTTCATTGTCTAGATCACCACTGACAGAGTTTGCTTATTGTTCACATTTGTATATTTCTAAGTTTATGTTTACATTTATGCAATGTTATATTTTCATGCTGTGTCCATTTATTTACTTTCCAGTATTTT
>JAXCGZ010009735.1:0-37500 GCA_037179515.1 Halocaridina rubra | reverse complement strand
ATGTACAGTACGATATACGTTTTCTTTGAACGAATTGTATATGTTTTCTTTTTGTCTCAGCTGACTTTATTTACGTTAAGATTCGTGCAGCACGGTCAATAGATAGAATAATGTTGAGAACCAATAATAATCTATAATCTTGAAAATTAGATAAACCCCAAATAGGATGATTAGTTGGAGAGGCTGGTATGTCCAATCTCTGGCCTGAGTAGCCACACAGCAGACACGGTCAAACCAATGATTAAAGAGAAAAAAACATTTTATAATAAGGGTGAATGCCTCCATTCCTGAGGTATTCATCTCAGCAGTTTTTTTTGTGCTACTTGATGATGGTTGCTGGTTTGATAAATCCACTGGAAAACCAAGGAGAAAGGAACACAAACCATCATGTTGGGAACGCTCTAAGAGCCAAAGACGGTGCCGGGTAGGAGGCATCCTTGGTGGGGAGAGTACAATATGGGAGTAGTTTTTAGGATTAAATGTAATGAATAGGTCATGAGTATTAGCTGCACGATCTTGGCAATTGGGAACACGTATAGGATGTTTTATATTCTTTACAAGATTATGAGGGAGAGAAGTAGCAGAGGCCACATTTCCCCCCATATGAGTGTGAGTAGAATGAAGCTATTCATCATGATAAATTTTGAGGGCCCCAATGTAGAGAACTTCTGCACATGTATGAGCAGATAGCATGGACTCATGGAGAGAGGATGAATATTCAAAGGACATACAGTCAGTGGCGTTAGGAGAGCAATAGCAAAAGCAAAGAACCATAGTGATAGTGGAGAGATAGATCTTGAGTCAGAGAACATCGAAGTTAGCATATTCAAGGCTCAATAGCCTTGCAATAGGTGTTAAGTGTTACAATAGGCACAAACCCCACCTTTGGAATGGGAACATGTATACAGGTTATAAAATGAGACTTGATATGGGTCAGGGGATGCATGGCTAGACAGCTGTTTTTAAGAGAGAAGAAAGAGGTTAGGGAAGGATACATCCATATGCTATTCCACAAACGAATGTTACGAGTTCACACCACGGATGTTAGAAAAGTGCATAGTGAAAGAAACAGATCTATCAGGAGGTGCAAAGTTATTAGCAAAACCACTACTACCACAGGCGTGTCTACACTCACGCTAATAGTAATGTCGACAAGATCCTTAGAGATTCGTAACACCCCTCTATACCTGTTACTGGGGCCCATGATTTGTGAACATTCCATATTTATAGTAAAGATGGGAATAGAAACATAAACAGAGATGGGGAGTGTTGTGACTTGTCAAATGAAAAGGATTAGTAAGAGATATGTAATGAATACAAGAGAGTATTCAGTGTAATCATGCACAATGGGAAAAACTGTTATAGACAAAATACTTAACCGGGCTTTCTTGGGCGGACCTAATTAATTATTGCAATGGGCGGCTGGTGACATGGGTAAACCTACTACCACAAGGACTATCAATATAAAATAAGTTGCCTTTATGAGAATTTTTTAATCAGATAGATGATACAGATAATTGGTTTACAGTGGAGAGAGAGAGAGAGAGAGAGAGAGAGAGAGAGAGAGAGAGAGAGAGAGAGAGAGGTAATTAACTTTATCATAAAAATACAAGCAATCACTAATTATATGTACAATCATTTCATTTAATAACAGTAAAATATTGATTATAATACTAATTAATATGAAATTAAAATCTAGAATTCAGAAGTGAAAAGAAGTGCTAAATTTTTAATAACTGAGAAAGAAAAATTATCAAGCAGAATATCTATGGAACATTCTTTTGTTGGGACAGGCCTAAGTCATGAGCCAAGGAAAAATACTTATAGAAGGAAATATAAGAATGATCTTTTTTATTTGCTTCAATGCTGAGATTTACGAGGATTAAACAAATTCATGACTCGTCTCATTGTGCTTCCTTGTTAACAATAATAATAAAAAAGTTAACTTCTGATCTCTGCTCTTCAAGTTTTAAGAAACAAAGTGACCTTGTCTCACAAGAACTGTTTGGAGATTTGTAACTCGCAAACATTTGTAGCCTTACTCAGCAATCCTACTCCGGGAAGACAAGTTAAAGTAATATACAGAATATATTTTTATAATTGGAAAGGCAGGAAAAATTTATCAGGAAAACAGTGTTTCTTGTACCAGAATGCTGCTATCGCAATACGCCAAACAGAGGTTCCCTTTTTTAAGATGTCATAGGTCTGCGTACATTTATAGGGTGCCAAGTCCCGAAGTGTGGGAAAACCAACAAATACTGTGGAAAAAAAGGAGGGCGTCCCGGGAGGTAAAAGGAATTATTGGGTAATATGTTTTATATATGTGTTTGAGTTTGTCTGCGTTCATGTGTTTGTACGTGCTCTAGTATTTTAAGTGAGATATTCAGACACAATTTATTGCTTTATTGCATAAAATACTCAATACAGAATTTATTTTCACTTATTATTGAATTCCAGCTACAAAAATCAGAGTGTATTTAGGGATATCAAACATATTGACACTCCTTTTCAATACTAAGGAGGAAATGGTTAAACTTTGTTGGTCATTGAATGTCTGAATATTTGAAACCTTTTTTAATGTAATCATTAAATATATAATAAGAGTAATAAAACGTTTAAAGTTACTATTATTATTTGATGAAAAGAAATATGTAAAAGTATTGGCTCCCTATATATATATATATATATATATATATATATATATATATATATATATATATATATATATATATATATATATATATATATATATATATATATATATAAGGTAAAAGGAATCCAACCTTATAGCTTATATCTGCTATACTTAGGAATGAACGCATTCTAACTGAATGCCACTATGTTCATATTACAGATTCCCCAACCTCACTCGTGGCTTCATTTTAGCATTTAATTCAAGTCCCAATCTCATTGGGCCATGAAATAATCAATTAAGCACATTATATATGTGAAAATGTAGTGGCATAGTGTATTTTCTTTCTTTATTTGGAGTGTTGTAGTGGTATGATATATGTCTTCTTTATTTATATATTAATGTATTTATTAATTGATATATATATATATATATATTTTCACTTTATTTATTAATAATTTTTGTTGTTGTTGTAAAGTGATCCCTTAATTTTGTCATAACGAACTGTACATTGTTTTGGTTTTCTGTTTTTATGGCAACACTGACTCTGTATTGCCGCCTTTTTTTTCGTCTAGTAGTGTGATATTTTTGGTCTGTTCATTTTCGATACATAAAAATTGCTCATAATTATCACTTGTGCCTAATTCAATACCTTAAATGATATTGTGGTAATCTTGATATCTTGTTAGACAGAACTATAAAGTGGTGACCCCGGAGTGACCAGATAGTGACAAGATATAGGAGTGACAAGCTATTTGTGATTGACAAGATAGGCCTAAGTGACAAAAATTTCTTCAGCATCATACCGGTAGGCAAGGCCTAGGTTTCTTTCAGTATTTGTACTCCAAGATAAGCTGTCATAAACAATGCCCGATTCTGATGATGATAAATCTAGTGCTTTCAAGCACATAGCAGTGAAAGCCCCTGCATTCATGGACACCTGCGTTTCAGGGTGGTTTTCTATTCTTGAAGCTCAATTTGGCTTAGCTAATGTGAAATCCAGTGAAACAAAATTTTTCCATGTGATATCTGCCTTGCCCCCTACTGTTGTAGAACGTGTTCCCCAAGACACTTTAAATAGGAGAGACTATGATATAATTAAATCATACCTCACAAATCTTTTTGAACAGACCAAGCCTGAACTTTTCAATGATTTGATAAATAATACAGTAATGCATGGCAAGCCTTCAGTTTATTTAGAAGAAATTCGCAGAACTGCTTCCAAATTAAGAGTAACAGATGACCTAGTGAAACATAAATTCTTGCAAGCAGTTCCCAGTAGTATTTCGGCAGTTTTAGCCTCTCAGCAAAATATGGATTTACCAGCTTTAGGCAAGCTTGCAGATGAACTAGTTGTATTTTCTCTAAATAATAATAGTGCTAAACCCATCAATGTTGTTGATCAGTCGTCAGTTTCTCGTCAAGCTAGTACATCCCAGTATGTATCAATTTCCAAGAATCCACCTGTAGGCCTAGGAGTGCTACCGTTCCATCAAAATCAACGTCCAAAAGTTTGTCGTGCCCATTTATATTATGGAACTTGGGCTAAATGGTGCAAGCCGTGGTGCCAATGGCCGAATAAATCTCAAAATATCCAGATGAAGGATTCTTCTAGAGCGCCGTCCCCAGCATCAATGTCTAGGTCCTCGTCGCCCGCACGGAATTTTCCTAGTTCGGAAAACTAATAAAGCAGACAGAAGAGAAAATTGTAGCTACGGCCACTTCTGTTCTGCCACTTCTACAGGTTGTAGCCAAAATTGGTTGTAGTGACATGATCTTCACTGTGGATACAGGAGCTGCAGTCTCCATTATTCCATATAAGTATGTTTCAGAAATTTTATTAAGGCCAACAGCAGTTAATATTTCTACGGCCACTGGTGAGTCAATAAAAGTTTATGGTGAAATTATTCTTGACCTTGATATTCGGCAGTTGCGCCGTCGATTTAAGTGGACATTTGTTGTTGCAGATGTATGTACACCTTTATTAGGTAATGATTTTCTTTGCAATTTTGGATTGTTTATTGATTGTAAGAATAAAACTTTACATGACAATATAACACAATGTTCTGTAAAAGGTGATATTGCAAATCATAATGTTTCTTATGTGATTAATAATTTGAGCTATTTACCTGATTCTGTACAACAGTTGTCCCAAGATTTTCCCTCACTCTTGTCCTGTGTTAAGCCTCTTACAGCTAATAATTCTTTCAAGAATTCTAATGTTTTTCATTATATAGATACAGGGAGTTCTCCTCCGACATTTGCTAGATGTCGTCCGTTGGCTCCAGACAAATATTCTGCTGCCAAGGAAGCATTTAAACAGTTGTTGGATATGGGTATTGTACAACCCTCTAAATCACCTTGGGCTTCACCCATTCATTTAGTTCCTAAACCTAAGCCAGGAGAGTGGAGAGTATGTGGTGATTTTAGGCAACTTAATACTTTGACCAAGCCAGATAAATATCCTTTACCACATATTAGTAGTGTATCATTAAAGCTTTACAAGAAAAAGATATTCAGTAAAATTGATTTGTTAAAAGCCTATCACCAGATCCCTATGAATCCTTCAGATGTTGAAAAGACAGCAGTAACCACACCCTTTGGGCTACTTGAATATTTATATATGCCTTATGGTCTTCGGAATGCCCCTGCCACTTTTCAGCGTTTGATGGACAATTTGTTTAGAAACCTTGATTTTGTATTCATTTACCTGGATGATATTCTGATATTTTCAGAGAATACAGAAGAGCACAAGAAACATTTGTCTATAGTATTTGAAATCCTAAGCTCTAATAATCTTAAAATTTCTATTGATAAATGTGAATTCTTTAAAAATGAAATAGAATATTTAGGATATTTGATCACTGCTAATGGTTTAAAACCTGGTTCTCATAAAAAGACAGATATTGTTGATTTTCCTAAGCCAGCAGATTCTGCTGCCTTACGTAGGTTTATAGGAATGCTCAATTACTATAGACAAATGGTACCGCATTTTGCTGATGTTGTATATCCTTTGACCGAATTAATTAGATTACAACCTAAATCTAAAGAACTAGTATGGAATTCGGAAGCAGAATCTGCCTTTGTAAATGCTAAAGAGTCACTTAACAATGCTTGTACCATTGCATATTTCACTAGTAAGTGTAATTCTCCACTGCATCTGGTGACTGATTGTTCCCAAGTGGCAGCTGGAGCTGCGTTACACCAAATTCAGGATGGTAAATTTGTCCCTATTGAATTCTTTTCAAAGAAATTATCAGAAACTCAGAGGTGTTATTCTACTTTTGACCGAGAACTGCTTGCTGCATATCTGGCTGTACTAAAATTTAAACATGTAATTGAAGGACGTGAAACCGTTTTATTTACTAATCATAAACCCCTTGTTTTTGCATTTAAGAATCCTCATACAGCCAAGTCAGATAGACAGCAACGATATTGGTCTTTAATTACCGAGTATATATCAGATGTTGTACATATCAAGGGTGCAGACAATATTGTAGCAGATTGTCTTTCCAGACCATTACCTGTATCTTCTGTCTCAGTGGACTTACATGATTTAACCAGTATAGCTGAGAGCCAATCCACTGACACAGAAATTCTTAATTACAAAGAGAGATTGAAAATTTTCAAAATTCAGAATCATGACTTATATTGTGACGTGTCAACACCCCATCCAAGACCATTTCTTCCCTTAGCTTGTCGTAAATCAGTATTTCAACTTATGCATAACATTTCACATCCAGGAGTCAAAGGTATGTTGCGCCTTATCAAAGCTAGGTACTTTTGGCCTAATATGGATCGAGATATTCGAAGTTGGACTAAAGAGTGTACTTCTTGTCAACAAGTTAAAGTGCACTGCCATACCCGTGCTCCTATTACAAATTTTACAGCACCTTTTGGGAGATTTGAATTTGTACATTTAGATATTGTTGGTCCTCTCCCTCCTAGTAAAGTCCCTGGCCAGTCTTTTACAGCACCAGAACAATACGTTCTTACCTGTATTGACAGATCTACTAGATGGTTGGAAGCCATCCCCATCACAGATATTTCTGCTACCACTGTTGCTTTTGCTTTTATTAAAGGTTGGGTATCTCGTTTTGGAGTGCCATTATATGTTTTTACTGATAGAGGTGCTCAATTTGAATCTGCATTATTTCAGCAACTTTCCTCTATAATTGGATTTCATAGACTGCGTACCACTTCATATCACCCTCAATCCAATGGCATGGTTGAAAGATCACATAGAGTATTGAAAGTAT
The DNA here is from genome assembly GCA_037179515.1 of Halocaridina rubra. NCBI lineage: Eukaryota > Metazoa > Arthropoda > Malacostraca > Decapoda > Atyidae > Halocaridina > Halocaridina rubra. The sequence continues at coordinate 30,609 of JAXCGZ010009735.1, read as the reverse complement.
CTCTGATGGCACGTAAAGATGATTGGCTTGCTTCTTTACCAATAGTACTTTTAGGTTTAAGATGTGTCCCCACAGAGTCTGGAGTTTCTCCATTTACTTTGGTAACAGGAAGTATGCTACTTAGTCCTAAAATCATGGTAACAACTGAAATTCCTTCTTTTGCCCAACAAAAAGAAATTGTCACTGAATTTGTATCTCGAATGCGTGAATTAGATTTTTCTGAATCCTCTTATGGATACCTTCATTCATCCTCTGTTAAACCTTATGTTCCAAAAGATCTTGAATCATGTACACATGTTTGGGTTAGAGTGGATCGTGTACGTCGCCCTTTAGAGGCTCCCTACTTTGGTCCATTTGAAGTTGGGGAACGTGGTGATAAATATTTTATTCTACGTCAGCTTTCTGGAAATTTAACTACTGTATCTATAGATAGATTGAAACCTGCCTCAATACCAAAAACTATCAGTTCTAATGGGACAGAACCTACTGTAAATAATGATTCTGTGCCAGAAGCTATCAATTCTGATGTGATTGAACCAAGTGTAAATAATTATTTTTCTGATTCTAATTCCACAAATGACACAGATTCTGATACATTAATTCGCAGTAGTGCATCTGTTCCTGAAAATATTGATAATGAAGATGTTATTGAAGAGAAAATACCTCACTCTGTTGTAACGAAATCTCGTCGAGTTAGATTTAATCGTAACCCTGATTATGTATATTATTAATTTGTATTTTTGTATCTATGTCTCCACATATATATTATATATCTATATTTTCTATTATCAGTATTAAACACTAATGTACTCCTGTACTGGCAGGGGAGTGTTGTAGTGGCATAGTGCATTTTCTTTCTTTATTTGGAGTGTTGTAGTGGTATGATATATGTCTTCTTTATTTATATATTAAAGTATTTATTAATTGATATATATATTTTCACTTTATTTATTAATAATTTTTGTTTTTGTTGTAAAGTGATCCCTTAATTTTGTCATAACGAACTGTACATTGTTTTGGTTTTCTGTTTTTATGGCAACACTGACTCTGTATTACCGCCTTTTTTTTCGTCTAGTAGTGTGATATTTTTGGTCTGTTCATTTTCGATACATAAAAATTGCTCATAATTATCACTTGTGCCTAATTAAATACCTTCAATGATATTGTGGTAATCTTGATATCTTGTCAGACAGAACTATAAAAACATGAATAATTTTTTACCCCGATCGGGAATCGAACCTAGGACTTATGATTACTAAGTCAAGGCGCTACCACTACACCACAGAAGGTAAAAGGAATCCAACCTTATAGCTTATATCTGCTATACTTAGGAATGAACGCATTCTAACTGAATGCCACTATGTTCATATTACAGATTCCCCAACCTCACTCGTGGCTTCATTTTAGCATTTAATTCAATTCCCAATCTCATTCGGGCCATGAAATTATCAAATAAGCACATTACATATGTGAAAACATGAATCATTTTTTACCCCGACCGGGACTCGAACCTAGGACTTATGATTACTAAGTCAAGGCGCTACCACTACACCACAGAAGGTTAAAAGGAATCCAACCTTATAGCTTATATCTGCTATACTTAGGAATGAACGCATTCTAACTGAATGCCACTATGTTCATATTACAGATTCCCCAACCTCACTCGTGGCTTCATTTTAGCATTTAATTCAATTCCCAATCTCATTCGGGCCATGAAATTATCAAATAAGCACATTACATATGTGAAAACATGAATCATTTTTTACCCCGACCGGGAATCGAACCTAGGACTTATGATTACTAAGTCAAGGCGCTACCACTACACCACAGAAGGTTAATAGGAATCCAACCTTATAGCTTATATCTGCTATACTTAGGAATGAACGCATTCTATCTGAATGCCACTATGATCATATTACAGATTCCCCAACCTCACTCGTGGCTTCATTTTAGCATTTAATTCAATTCCCAATCTTATTCGGGCCATGAAATTATCAAATAAGCACATTACATATCTGAAAAAATGAATCATTTTTTACCCTGACCGGGACTCGAATCTAGGACTTATGATTACTAAGTCAAGGAGCTACCACTACACCACAGAAGGTTAAAAGGAATCCAACCTTATAGCTTATATCTGCTATACTTAGGAATGAATGCATTCTATCTGAATGCCACTATGTTCATATTACAGATTCCCCAACCTCACTCGTGGCTTCATTTTAGCATTTAATTCAATTCCCAATCTCATTCGGGCCATGAAATTATCAAATAAGCACATTACATATCTGAAAACATGAATCATTTTTTACCCCGACCGGGACTCGAACTTAGGACTTATGATTACTAAGTCAAGGCGCTACCACTACACCACAGAAGGTTAAAAGGAATCCAACCTTATAGCTTATATCTGCTATACTTAGGAATGAACGCATTCTATCTGAAAGCCACTATGTTCATATTACAGATTCCCCAACCTCACTCGTGGCTTCATTTTAGCATTTAATGCAATTCCCAATCTCATTCGGGCCATGAAATTATCAAATAAGCACATTACATATGTGAAAACATGAATCATTTATTACCCCGACCGGGACTGGAGCATAGGACTTATGATTACTAAGTCAAGGCGCTACCACTACACCACAGAAGGTTAAAAGGAATCCAACCTTATAGCTTATATCTGCTATACTTATGAATGGACGCATTCTATCTGAAAGCCACTATGTTCACATTACAGATTCCCCAACCTCACTCGTGGCTTCAATTTAGCATTTAATTCAATTCCCAATCTCATTCGGGCCATGAAATTATCAAATAAGCACATTACATATGTAAAAACATGAATCATTTTTTACCCCGACCAGGACTCGCACCTAGGACTTATGATTACTAAGTCAAGGCGCTACCACTACACCACAGAAGGTTAAAAGGAATCCAACCTTATAGCTTATATCTGCTATACTTAGGAATGAACGCATTCCATCTGAATGCCACTATGTTCATATTACAGATTCCCCAACCTCACTCGTGGCTTCATTTTAGCATTTAATTCAATTCCCAATCTCATTCGGGCCATGAAATTATCAAATAAGCACATTACATATGTGAAAACATGAATCATTTTTTACCCCGACCAGGACTCGAACCTAGGACTTATGATTACTAAGTCAAGGCGCTACCACTACACCACAGAAGGTTAAAAGGAATTCAATCTTATAGCTTATATCTGCTATACTTAGGAATGAACGCATTCTATCTGAATGCCACTATGTTCATATTACAGATTCCCCAACCTCACTCGTGGCTTCATTTTAGCATTTAATTCAATTCCCAATCTCATTCGGGCCATGAAATTATCAAATAAGCACATTACATATGTGAAAACATGAATCATATTTTACCCTGACCGGGACTCGAACTTAGGACTTATGATTACTAAGTCAAGGCGCTACCACTACACCACAGAAGGTTAAAAGGAATCCAACCTTATAGCTTATATCTGCTATACTTGGGATTTTTAGTAATTTTTAAGGATTTTTAGAAAAATTTAGAGATTTTTAATGATTTATAGGGATCTTTAAGGAGTTTTAAAATTTTTTAGGGATTATTAGATGATTTTAGTGATTTTTAGAGATTTTGACAAATTTTTATAGTTTTTTAAGGATTTCTAGAGGTTTTAAAGGATTGTTAGTGAAAAATTCCCTAAAATTCTCAAAAAATCCAAAATAAATCCCTAAAAATCCATAGAAAATAAAATATCTTTAAAAATCCCTAAAAATCCGTAAAATACTCAAAATATCCTTAAAATTCCTCACAATCCCTAAAAATTCCTTAAGAAGCAATAAAAATCTCTAAAAATCTATTAAATTCCCTATAAATCCATAAAAACTTCTAAAAAACCTCACTTAACCTAACCTAACCTAACCTTTAACCTAACCTAATCTAACCTAGAAAAATCCCTAAAAAGCCATAGAAACCCTTAAAATCTCTTAAAAAAAAAAATCATTAAAAAGCTCTATATTTTCAAAAAATCCTTAAAAATCTCTAAAAACCCTTAGAATTTCTTAAAAAGCCCTAAAATTCTCTAAAAATCCTTAAAAATCTCTAAAAATCCCTTAAAGTCCATAAAAAATCCTAAATATCTCTAAAAATATCCCTAAAATTATTAATTTCCCTAAAAATTCTTTAAAATCCCTAAAAAATCCCTGAAATCCAAACACTTTTCCTATAATATCCCTAAAAATCATTACAAATCCCTAAAAACCCCCAAAAATATAAATATTCCTAAAAAATCCATAAAAATCCAAAAAAATAACAATTACTTAACCTAACCTAAGCTAACCTAAGCTAAACTAACCTTCAAACTAACCTAGCCTACTCTATAACCAAGAAAAATCCCTAAAAATCCTTAAAAATCCATAAAAATCTACACAAATCCTAAAAATCACAAAAATCCATATAAATTGAGAAAAAATACATAAAAATCTTTAAAAACACCTAAAATCCCCAAAAATCTATAAAAATTCCTAAAATATCCCTAAAAATTTCCAAAAAAATCTTGAAAATTCCTAAAAATCCATAATAAATCTCTAAAATTCTGTAAAAAAATAAAAATTCAAAACAAATCCATGAAAATTCCTTAAAAATCCCTAAAATTATCAAAAAAATCCCTAAAAATTGGTAAAATTAACAGGTTAGGTTAGGTTAGATTGGGTTAGGTTAGGCTAGGTTAGGTTAGGTTAGGTTCAGTTAGCTTAGGTTATTTTTGGTTAGGTTAGGTTAGGTTAGGTTAGGTGGGTTAGGTTAGGTTAGGTTAGGTTAGGTTATGTTGGGTTAAGCTAGGTTAGGTTAGGTTAGGCTAGGTTAGGTTAGGTTGGGTTGGGTTGGATTCAGTTGGGTTAGGGTAGGTTAGGTTAGGTTAGGTGAGGTTAGGCTAGGCTAGGCTAGGTTAGCTTAGATTAGGTTAGGTTAGGTTAAGTTAGGTTAGGTTGGGTTAGGTTGGGTTAGGTTAGATTAGGCTAGGTTGGGTTAGATTTGGTTAGGTTAGGTTAGGTTTGGTTAGGTTAGGTTAGGTTAGGTTAGATTAGGTTAGTTAGGTTAGTTAGGTTTAGGTTAGGTTAGGTTGGGTAAGATTAGGTTAGGCTAGGTTAGGTTGGGTTAAGTTAGGTTAGGTTAGGTTAGGTTAGGTTAGGATGGGTAAGGTTAGGTTAGGTTAGGTTAGGTAGGTTAGGTTAGGTTAGGTTAGGTTTGGGTAGGTTAGGCTAGGCTAGGCTAGGCTACATTAGGTTAGGTTTGGTTAGGTTAGGTTGGGTTGGGTTAGGTTAGGTTAGGTTATGTTAGGTTAGGTTGGGTTAGGTTAGGTTAGGTTAGGTTAGGTTAGGTTAGGTTGGGTTAGGTTAGGTTATGTTAGGTTGGGTTAGGTTAGGTTAGGTTAGGTTGGGTTGGGTTAGGTTAGGTTGGGTTGGGTTAGGTTAGGTTAGGGTGGGTTGGGTGAGGTTAGGTTAGGTTAGGTTGGGTTAGGTTAGGTTAGGTTAGGTTAGGTTAGATTAGGTTAGGTTAGGTTGGGTTAGGTAAGGTTAGGTTAGGTTAGGAAGGTTAGGTTAGGTTATGTTAGGTTGGGTTAGGTTGGGTTAGGTTAGGTTAGGTTTGGTTAGGTTAGGTTAGGCTAGAATAGGCTAGGTTAGGTTAGGCTAGGTTAGGTTAGGTTAGGTTAGGTTTGGTTAGGTTGGGTTGGGTTAGGTTGGGTTAGGTTAGGTTAGCTTAGGTTAGGTTGGGTTAGGTTGGGTTAGGTTAGGCTAGGTTAGGTTATGTTAGGTTAGGTTAGGTTGGGTTAGGATAGGTTTTGTTAGGTTAGGTTAGGTTGGGTTAGATTGGGTTAGGTTAGGATGGGTTGGGCTAGGTTAGGTTAGGTTAGGTTGGGTTAGGTTAGCTTAGGTTGGGTTAGGATAGGTTGGGTTAGGTTAGGTTAGGATTGGTTAGGTTAGGTTAGGTTAGGTTAGGTTAGGTTGGATTGGGTTGGGTTAGGTTAGGTTAGGTTAGGTTAGGTTGGGTTAGGTTAGGTTAGGTTGAGTTGAGTTGGTTTTGGTTGGGTTGGGTTAGGTTAGGTTAGGTTAGGTTAGGTTGGGGTAAGTTAGGTTGTGTTAGGTTGGGTTAGGTTAGATTAGGTTAGGTAAGGTTAGGTTGGGTTAGGTTGGGTTTGGTTAGGCTAGGTTGGGTTAGGTTAGGTTGGGTTAGGTTAGGTTAGGTTGGATTAGGTTAGGTTAGGTTAGGTTTGCTTGGGTTTTGCTAGGTTGGGTTAGGTTAGGTTAGGTTAGGTTAGGTTAGGTTAGGTTGGGTTGGGTTAGGCTAGGTTAGGTTAGGTTAGGATAGGTTTGGTTAGGTTAAGTTAGGTTAGGTTAGGTTAAGTTAGGTTGGGTTAGGTTAGGTTGGGTTAGGTTAGGTTAGGTTAGGTTAGGTTGGGTTTGGTTGGGTTAGGTTAGGTCAGGTTAGGTTAGGTTAGGTTAGGTTGGGTTAGGTCAGGCTAGGTTAGGTTAGGTTAGGTTAGGTTAGGCTAGGCTAGGTTAGGTTAGGCTAGGTTAGGTTAGGCTAGGTTAGGTTTGGTTGGGTTAGGTTGGTCGGGTTGGGTTAGGTTAGGTTAGGTTAGGTTAGGTTAGGTTGGGTTAGGTTAGGATAGGTTAGGGATGGGTTAGGTTAGGTTAGGTTGGGTTAGGTTAGGTTGGGATAGGTTAGGTTGGGCTAGGTTGGGTTAGGTTAGGTTGGGTTAGGTTAGGTTAGGTTAGGTTTGGTTGGGTTAGGTTAGGTGGGGTTGGGTTGGGTTGGGTTAGGTTAGGTTAGGTTAGGTTAGGCTAGGTTGGGTTGGGTTGGGTTGGGTTGGGTTAGGTTAGGTTGGGTTAGGTTGGGTTAGGTTAGGTTAGGTTTGGTTGGGTTGTGTTGTGTTAGGTTGGGGTAGGTTTGGTGAGCTTAGGTTAGGTTGGGTTGGGTTAGGTTAGGTTAGGTTAGGTTAGGTTGGGTTTGGTTTGGTTGGGTTAGGTTAGGTTAGGTTAGGTAAGGTTAGTCTACTATTCAGGTTAGGTTAGGTTAGGTTGGCTAGGTTAGGTTAGGTTGGGTTAGGTTGGGTTAGGTTCGGTTAGGTTAGGTTAGGTTAGGTTGGGTTAGGTTAGGTTAGGTTGGGTTGGGTTAGGTTAGGTTAGGTTAGGTTGGGTCAGTTTTGGTTAGGTTGGCTTGGGTTAGGTTACGTTATGTTAGGCTAGGTTAGGTTAGGCTAGGCTAGGTTAGGTTAGGTTAGGTTAGGTTAGGTTGGGTTGGGTTAAGTTAGGTTAGGTTAGGTTAGGTTAGGCTAGGTTAGGCTAGGTTAGGTTAGGTTGGGTTAGGTTAGGTTAGGTTAGGTTAGGGATGGGTTAGGTAAGGTTAGGTTGGGTTAGGTTAGGTTGGGTTAGGTTGGGTTAGGTAGGGTTGGGTTAGGTTAGGTTAGGTTAGGTTAGGTTGGGTTGTGTTAGGTTGGTTGGGTTAGGTTAGGTTAGGTTAGGCTAGGCTAGGTTAGGTTAGGCTAGGTTTGGTTAGGTTAGGTCAGTTAGTTAGTTAGGTTAGGTTAGGTTAGGTTAGGTTAGGTTAGGTTGGGTTGGGTTGGTTTGGGTTAGGTTAGGTTAGGTTAGCTTAGGTTGGGTTAGGTTAGGCTAGGATTTTTAGGGATTTTCAAGATTTGTTTGGAAATTTTTAGTGATGTTTCAGGAATATTTATAGATTTTTGGGGATTTTAGGTGTTTTTAAAGATTTTTATGTATTTTTTATCAATTTCTATGGATTTTTGGTGATTTTTAGGATTTGTATAGATTTTTATGGATTTTTAAGGATTTTTAGGGATTTTTCTTTTTATAGATTAGGTTAGGTTAGGTTGAAGGTTAGTTTAGCTTAGGTTAGGTTAGGTTAGGTTAAGTAATTGTTATTTTTAGGGATTTTTATGGATTTTTTAGGAATATTTATATTTTTGGGGGATTTTTTAGGGATTTTTAAGGATTGTTAGGGATTTTATAGGAAAAGTTTTTGAATTTCAGGGATTTTTTTAGGAATTTTAAAGATTTTTAGGGAATTTAATAATTTTAGGGATTTTTTAGAGATATTTAGGAATTTTTATGGATTTTAAGGGATTTTTAGAGATATTTAAGGATTTTTTGAGAATTTTAGGTCTTTTTAAGAAATTCTATGGATTTTTGAGATTTTCAAGGATTTTTTGAAATTCTAGAGCTTTTTAATGAATTTTAGGTATTTTTTTAGAGATTTTAGGGGTTTCTATGGCTTTTTAGGGATTTTTCTGGGTTAGATTAGGTTAGGTAAAAGGTTTGGTTAGGTTAGGTTAAGTGAGGTTTTTTAGAAGTTTTTATGGATTTATAGGGAATTTAATTGATTTTTAGAGATTTTTATTGATTCTTAAGGGATTTTTATGGATTGTTACGAATTTTAAGGGTATTTTGAGAATTATACGGATTTTTAGGGATTTTTAAAGATTTCTTATTTTTTATGGATTTTTAGGGATTTTTATGGATTTTTTGAGAATTTTAGGGAATTTTTACAGTGATTTTTAGAGATTTTTAAGGATTTTTTTTGAATATTTATGAATTTTTAGGAGTTTTTAAGGATTTTTTGAAAATTTTAGGGATTTGTAGCGATTTTTAGAGATTTTTATTGATTTTTTAAGAATTTTAATGGATTTTTAGGGATTTGCATGGATTTTTACAGATTCTTGGTCTTTTTTATGAATTTTTAGGGATATTAAGGATTTTTTAGAGATTTTTTTAGAAATATTTATTGGTTTTTATAAATATTTATGGATTTTTAGAAAAACTTAGGAATTTTTAGTTTTTTACAGGGATTTTTCAGGAGTTTTAGAAAATTTTAGGGATTATTAGTTGATTTTAGCGTTTTTAGAGATTTTGACATTTAATTTATAGATTTTCAAGGATTTCTAGAGATTTTAAGGTATTTTTAGTGAATTTTAGGGATATTTAGAGATTTTTAAAGATTTTTATGGATTTTGTTAGGAATTTCTATGGATTTTTGGTAATATTTAAAGATTTTTAGAGAATTTTATGGATTTTTTTTCGAAATTTGATTTATTTCTAGGTATTTTAAGTAATTTTTATAGATGTGTATGGATTTTTTAATGATTTCTATGGATTATTAATGAATTTTTATGGATTATTGGGGAATTTTAGGAATTTTTATTGATTTGCAGGGATTTTTCAGGGAAATTTTATGAATTTTTAGTTATTTTTATAGATTTTTAAGGATTTTTTTGAAATTTATAGGGATTTGTAGGGATTTTTATGGATTTTAATGTATTTTTAAGGATTTTTAGCAATTTATGGGGATTTTTAACGAGTTTTAGGGATTTTTAGAGATTTTTAGAGATTTGTATTTACTTTTAATGGTTTTTAGATTTTTTAGGATTTTAGTGAATTTTAGTGATTTTTAGAGATTTTAGGAGATTTATATATATATTTTTATTAATTTCTATGGATTTTTGGTGATTTTTAGGGATTTTTAGATGTTTTGGATTGTTTAGGAATTTTCATGGATTTTTAGTTATTTTTATTGATTTTAAGAGATTTTTAGGGATTTTCTTTTATGGAGATATAGATATTTGTTTTAATTGTTAGGAATTTTTAAGGATTTTTAGGGATTTGTAGGGAGTTTTAGAGATTTTTAAGGATTTTTAGGACTTTTAATGAATTTTATGGGATTTTTCAAGATTTTTAATGATTTTTAGGTATTTTTTAGGGAATGTTTATGGATTTTTAGTGATTTTGGGGGGTTTTAGGGATTTTTTGTGATTTTTATTATTTGTTTGTAATTGTTAGGTATTTTTAGAGATTTTTACGGATTTTTAGGATTTTTATTGATTGTTCGAGATTTTTAGGGATCTTTAGTGAATTTTAGGGATTTTTTGAGATTTTAGGGATTTTTAGGGAATTTTTTGAGTTTTTAGGAATGTTTTGGATATTGAGAGATTTTTCTTAGGTTAGATTAGGTTAGGTTAGGTTAAAGGTTAGCTTAGGTTAGGTTAGGTTAAGTAGTTTTTATTTTTTAGGTATTGTTTAAGTAAATTTTAGGGATTTTTATGGATTTTTTAGGAATTTCTATGGATTTTTAATAATATCTAAAGATTTTTAGAGATTTTTATGGATTTTTTTCAAATTATTATGTATTTGTAGGGGTTTAAAGTAATTTTTAAAGATGTTTATGGACTTTTTTAGTGATTTCTATGGTTTATTAATGAATTTTCATGGATTTTTGGGGATTTTTGGAATATTTATCGATTTGTAGGGATTATTCAGGGGAATTTTATGGATTTTTAGAGATTTTTAAGGATTTTTTTGAATTTTTATGAATTTTTAGGAGTTTTTAGGGATTTTTTTAACAATTTTAGGGATTTGTAGGGATTTTTAGAGATTTTTCAGGGATTTTTAAGGATTTTAATGTATTTTTAAGAATTTTTTAGCAATTTATAGGGATTTTTAATGAGTTATAGGGATTTTTTGAGATTTTTAGAGATTTGTATGGACTTTTAAGGATTTTTAGATTGTTTTAGGGTTTTAGTGAATTTTAGTGATTCTTAGAGATTTTAGATTATTATATATCTATATTAATTTCTATTGATTTTTGGTGTTTTTCATGGATTTGTAGATTTTTTGGATTTTTTTGGATTTTTCATGGATTTTTAGTTATATATATTTTTTTTTTTTTATTCAGATAACTGTACATGGGGACATGTGCACATGGGCACTCCCAGTCATATTGCAGTTGATAACATTACAATCTATGTGGTTATGTATAAATAACATACTAATAGAATTTGCAATTAATTTTAAATATCATAGCAAGTAATTAATAATAAAATATAGTGTAATAATTGAAGAGTACTTGAAGAGTAATCATTGTGACAATATTTTCAATAGCCCTTGTTGAGTGCTATCATTTAAATTGCATTTAACTTTTCAACAGTACTACTGCAGACAATTTGAAGCAGATATAGAATAACAATTTTCAGGTTAGAATAATAAGTAGGTACATACATATATATATACACACACATACATACACACACACACATATATATATATATATATATATATATTTTATTGATTTTAAGAGATTTTTAGGGATTTTCTTTTATGGAGTTCTAGATATTTTTTTGAATTGTTAGGAATTTTTAGGAATTTTTAGGGATTTGTAGGGCTTTTGAGAGATTTTTAAGGGTTTTTAGGGATTTGTAGGGATTTTTAGAGATTTTTAAGGATTTTTAGGACTTTTAATGGAATGTATGGGATTTTTTAGGATTTTTAATGATTTTTAGGTATTTTTTAGGGAATTTTTATGGATTTTTAGTGATTTCTTGAGTTTTTAGTGATTTTTTGTGATTTTTATTAATTGTTTGTAATCTTTAGGTATTTTTAGAGATTTTTAGGGATTTTTTATTGATTGTTCGAGATTATTAGGTATTTTTAGTGAATATTAGGGAAATTTTAGAGTTTTTAGGAATGTTTTGGATATTGAGGGATTTTTCTAGGCTAAATTAAGTTAGGTTAGGTTAAAGGTTAGCATAGGTTAGGTTAGGTTAGGTGAAGTAGTTTTTATTTTTTAGGTTTTTTTAGGTATTTTTTAGGGATTTTCATGGATATTTTAGGAATTTCTATTGATATTTGGTAATATCTAAATATTTTTAGAGATTTTTATGGATTTTTTTTGAATTTTTATTTATTTATAGGGGTTTTAAGTAATTTTTAGAGATGTTTATGGATATTTTAAGGATTTCTATGGATTATTAATGAATATTTATGGATTTTGGGGGATTTTTGAAATTTTTATAGATTTGTAGGGATTTTTCAGTGGAATTTTATGGATTTTTATGGATATTTAGAGATTTTTAAGGATTTTTTTGAATTTTAATGAATTTTTAGGCGTTTTTAAGGATATTTTGAAAATTTTAGGGATTTGTAGGGATTTTTAGAGATTTTTATTGATTTTTTAAGAATTTTAATGGATTTTTAGGGATTTACATGGATTTTTACAGATTTTTGGTATTTTTTATGAATTTTTAGGGATTTTTTAGAGATTTTTTTAGACATTTTTAGGGATTTTTAGTAATTTTTAAGGATTTTTAGAAAAATTTAGGGATTTTTAATGATTTATAGGGATCTTTAAGGAGTTTTGGAAAATTTTAGGGATTATTAGATGATTTTAGTGATTTTTAGAGATTTTGACAAATTTTATAGTTTTTTAAGGATTTCTAGAGGTTTTAAAGGATTTTTAGTGAAAAATTCCCTAAAATTCACAAAAATCCAAAAAAATCCCTAAAAATCCATAGAAAATAAAAAATCTTTAAAAATCCCTAAAAATCCGTAAAATTCTCAAAATATCCTTAAAATTCCTAACAATCCATAAAAATCCCTTAAGAAGCAATAAAAATCTCTAAAAATCAATTAAATTCCCTATAAATCCATAAAAACTTCTAAAAAACCTCACTTAACCTAACCTAACCTAACCTTTAACCTAACCTAATCTAACCTAGAAAAATCCCTAAAAAGCCATAGAAACCCCTAAAATCTCCTCTAAAAAAAAAAAAAAAATTCATTAAAAAGCTCAAAAATTTCAAATAATCCTTAAAAATCTCTAAAAATCCATAGAATTTCTTAAAAAGCCCTAAAATTCTCTAAAAATCCTTACAAATCTCTAAAAATCCCTTAAAATCCATAAAAAATCCTAAATATCTCTAAAAAAAATCCCTAAAATTATTAAATTCCCTAAAAATTCTTTAAAATCCCTAAAGAATCCCTGAAATTCAAAAACTTTTCCTATAAAATCCCTAAAAATCATTACAAATCCCTAAAAAATCCCAAAAATATATAAATATTCCTAAAAAAATCCCTAAAAATCCCTAAAAATAACAATTACTTAACCTAACCTAAGCTAACCTAAGCTAAACTAACCTTCAAACTAACCTAACCTAATCTATAACCAAGAAAAATCCCTAAAATTCCTTAAAAATACATAAAAAATCTACACAAATCCTAAAAATCACCAAAAAACCATAGAAATTTATAAAAAATACATAAAAATCTTTAAAAACACCTAAAATCCCCAAAAATCTATAAAAATTCCTAAAATATCCCTAAAAATTTCCAAAAAATCTTGAAAATTCCTAAAAATCCATAATAAATCTCTAAAATTCTGTAAAAAAATAAAAATTCAAAAAAAAATCCATGAAAATCCCTTAAAAATCCCTAAAATTCTCAAAAAAATCCCTAAAAGTTGGTAAAATTATCAGGTTAGGTTAGGTTAGGTTGGGTTAGATTAGGCTAGGATAGGTTAGGTTAGGTTCAGTTAGGTTAGGTTAAGTTTGGTTAGGTTAGGTTAGGTTAGGTGGGTTAGGTTAGGGTTACGTTGGGTTAAGTTTGGTTAGGTTAGGTTAGGTTAGGTTAGGTTAGGTTGGGTTGGATTAGGTTGGGTTAGGTTAGGTTAGGTTAGGCTAGGCTAGGCTAGGTTAGGTTAGATTAGGTTAGGTTAGGTTAAGTTAGGTTAGGTTGGGTTAGGTTGGGTTAGGCTAGGTTAGGTTAGGTTGGGTTAGATTTGGTTAGGTAAGGTTAGGTTAGGTTAGGTTAGTTAGGATTAGTTAGGTTAGGTTAGGTTAGGTTCAGTTAGGTTAGGTTGGGTTAGATTAGGTTAGGCTAGGTTAGGTTGGGTTAAGTTAGGTTAGGTTAGGTTAGGTTAGGTTAGGATGGGTAAGGTTAGGTTAGGTTAGGTTAGGTTAGGTTGGGTTAGGTTGGGTTAGGTTAGGTTAGGTTAGGTTAGGTTAGGTTGGGTTGGGTTAGGTTAGGTTAGGATAGGTTAGGTTAGGTTAGGTTTGGTTAGGTTAGGTTAGGTTCAGTTAGATTAAGGTTAGTTTAGGTTAGGATTAGGTTAGGTTAGGTTAGGTTAGGTTAGGTTGGGTTAGGCTAGGTTAGGTTTGGTTAGGTTGGCTTAGGTTAGGTTAGGTTAGGTTAGGTTAGGTTAGGTTGGGTTAGGTTAGGTTGGGTTAGGTTAGGTTAGGTTAGGTTGGGTTGGGTTGGGTTGGGTTGGGTTAGGTTGGGTTAGGTTAGGTTAGGTTAGGTTAGGTTGGGTTAGGTTAGGTTAGGTTAGGTTGGGTTAGGTTAGGTTGGGTTGAGGTTAGGTTAGGTTAGGTTAGGTTAGGTTAGGTTAGGTTGGGTTAGGTTGGGTTAGGTTAGGTTAGGTTAGGTTGGGTTAGGTTAGGTTAGGTTAGGTTAGGTTAAGTTAGATTAGGTTAGGTTTGGTTAGGTTAGGTTAGGTTAGGTTAGGTTGGGTTAGGTTGGGTTAGGTTAGGTTAGGTTAGGTTTGGTTAGGTTTGGTTGGGTTAGGTTAGGTTGGGTTAGGTTAGGTAGTTAGGTTAGGTTAGGTTGGGTTAGGTTGGGCTAGGTTAGGTTAGGATGGGTTAGGTTAGGTTAGGTTAGGTTAGGTAGGTTAGGTTAGGTTAGGTTAGGTTAGGTTAGGTTAGGTTAGGTTGGGTTGGGTTAGGTTAGGTTAGGTTGGGTTAGGTTAGGTTAGGTTAAGGTTAGGTTAGGTTAGGTTAGGTTAGGTTGGGTAAGGTTAGGTTAGGTTAGGTTAGGTTGGGTTAGGTTAGGTTAGGTTAGGTTGGGTTGGGTTAGGTTGGGTTAGGTTAGGTTAGGTTAGGTTAGGTTGGTTAGGTTAGGTTAGGTTAGGTTAGGTTAGGTTGGGTTAGGTTAGGTAAGGTTGGGTTAGGTTAGGTTAGGTTGGGTTAGGTTGGGTTAGGTTAGGTTGGGTTAGGTTAGGTTAGGTTAGGATAGGTTAGGTTAGGTTAGGTTAGTTTGGTTAGGTCTAGGTTAGGTTAGGTTGGGTTAGGTTAGGTTAGGTTAGGTTAGGTTAGGTAGGTTAGGTTAGGCTAGGTTAGGTTAGGTTAGGTTGGGTTAGGTTAGGTTAGGTTAGGTTGGGTTAGGTTAGGTTAGATTAGGTTAGGTTAGGTTAGGTTAGGTTAGGTTAAGTAGTTTTTATTTTTTAGGTATTGTTTAAGTATATTTTAGGGATTTTTATGGATTTTTTAGGAATTTCTATGGATTTTTAATAATATCTAAAGATTTTTAGAGATTTTTATGGATTTTTTTTCAAATTATTATATATTTGTAGGGGTTTAAAGTAATTTTTAAAGATGTTTATGGACTTTTTTAGTGATTTCTATGGTTTATTAATGAATTTTCAGGGATTTTGGGGGATTTTTGGAATATTTATCGATTTGTAGGGATTATTCAGGGGAATTTTATGGATTTGTAGAGATTTTTAAGGATTTTTTGAATTTTTATGAATTTTTAGGAGTTTTTAGGGATTCTTTTAACAATTTTAAGGATTTGTAGGGATTTTTAGAGATTTTTAGGGATTTTTAAGGATTTTAATGTATTTTTAAGAATTTTTTAGCAATTTATAGGGATTTTTAATGAGTTATAGGGATTTTTTGAGATTTTTAGAGATTTGTATGGACTTTTAAGGATTTTGAGATTGTTTTAGGGTTTTAGTGAATTTTAGTGATTCTTAGAGATTTTAGCTTATTATATATCTACATTAATTTCTATTGATTTTTGATGTTTTTCATGGATTTGTAGATTTCTTGGATTTTTTTGGAATTTTTCATGGATATTTAGTTATTTTTATTGATTTTAAGAGATTTTTAGGGATTTTCTTTTATGGAGTTTTAGATATTTTTTTTAATTGTTAGGAATTTTTAAGGATTTTTAGGGATTTGTAGGGATTTTTAGAGATTTTTAAGGATTTTTAGGACTTTTAATGGAATGTATGGGATTTTTTAGGATTTTTAATGATTATTAGGTATTTTTTAGGGAATTTTTATGGATTTTTAGTGATTTCTTGAGTTTTTAGTGATTTTTTGTGATTTTTATTAATTGTTTGTAATTTTTAGGTATTTTTAGAGATTTTTAGGGATTTTTTATTGATTGTTCGAGATTACTAGGTATTTTTAGTGAATATTAGGGAAATTTTAGAGTTTTTAGGAATGTTTTGGATATTGAGGGATTTTTCTAGGCTAAATTAAGTTAGGTTAGGTTAAAGGTTAGCTTAGGTTAGGTTAGGTTAGGTGAAGTAGTTTTTATTTTTTAGGTTTTTTTAGGTATTTTTTAGGGATTTTCATGGATATTTTAGGAATTTCTATTGATATTTGGTAATATCTAAATATTTTTAGAGATTTTTATGGATTTTTTTTTGAATTTTTATTTATTTATAGGGGTTTTAAGTAATTTTTAGAGGTGTTTATGGATATTTTAAGGATTTCTATGGATTATTAATGAATATTTATGGATTTTTGGGGATTTTTGAAATTTTTATAGATTTGTAGGGATTTTTCAGTGGAATTTTATGGATTTTTATGGATATTTAGAGATTTTTAAGGATTTTTTTGAATTTTAATGAATTTTTAGGCGTTTTTAAGGATATTTTGAAAATTTTAGGGATTTGTAGGGATTTTTAGAGATTTTTATTGATTTTTTAAGAATTTTAATGGATTTTTAGGGATTTACATGGATTTTTACAGATTTTTGGTATTTTCTATGAATTTTTAGGGATTTTTTAGAGATTTTTTTAGAATTTTTTAGGGATTTTTAGTAATTTTTAAGGATTTTTAGAAAAATTTAGGGATTTTTAATGATTTATAGGGATCTTTAAGGAGTTTTAGAAAATTTTAGGGATTATTAGATGATTTTAGTGATTTTTAGAGATTTTGACAAATTTTTATAGTTTTTTAAGGATTTCTAGAGGTTTTAAAGGATTTTTAGTGAAAAATTCCCTAAAATTCTCAAAAAATCCAAAAAAATCCCTAAAAATCCATAGAAAATAAAAAATCTTTAAAAATCCCTAAAGATCCGTAAAATTCTCAAAATATCCTTAAAATTCCTAACAATCCATAAAAATCCCTTAAGAATCAATAAAAATCTCTAAAAATCAATTAAATTCCCTATAAATCCATAAAAACTTCTAAAAAACCTCACTTAACCTAACCTAACCTAACCTTTAACCTAACCTAATCTAACCTAGAAAAATCCCTAAAAAGCCATAGAAACCCCTAAAATCTCTCTAAAAAAAAACTAAAATTCATTAAAAAGCTCTAAAATTTCAAAAAATCCTTAAAAATCTCTAAAAATCCTTAGAATTTCTTAAAAAGCCCTAAAATTCTCTAAAAATCCTTAAAAATCTCTAAAAATCCCTTAAAGTCCATAAAAATTCCTAAATATCTCTAAAAAAATCCCTAAAATTATTAAATTCCCTAAAAATTCTTTAAAATCCCTAAAAAATCCCTGAAATTCAAAAACTTTTCCTATAAAATCCCTAAAAATCATTACAAATCCCTAAAAAATCCCAAAAAAATATAAATATTCCTAGAAAATCCCTAAAAATCCCTAAAAATAACAATTGCTTAACCTAACCTAAGCTAACCTAAGCTAAACTAACCTTCAAACTAACCTAACCTAATCTATAACCAAGAAAAATCCCTAAAAATCCTTAAATATCCATAAAAATCTACACAATTCCTAAAAATCACCAAAAAAACAAAGAAATTTATAAAAAATACATAAAAATCTTTAAAAACACCTAAAATCCCCAAAAATCTATAAAAATTCCTAAAATATCCCTAAAAATTTCCAAAAAATCTTGAAAATTCCTAAAAATCCATAATAAATCTCTAAAATTCTGTAAATAAAAATAAAAATTCAAAAAAAAATCCATGAAAATCCCTTAAAAATCCCTAAAATTCTCAAAAAAATCCCTAAAAGTTGGTAAAATTATCAGGTTAGGTTAGGTTAGGTTGGGTTAGGTTAGGCTAGGTTAGGTTAGGTTAGGTTCAGTTAGCTTAGGTTAAGTTTGGTTAGTTAGGTTAGGTTAGTGGGTTAGGTTAGGTTAGGTTAGGTTAGGTTAGGTTGGGTTAAGTTAGGTTAGGTAGGTTAGGTTAGGTTAGGTTGGGTTGGGTTGGATTCAGTTGGGTTAGGGTAGGTTAGGTTAGGTTAGGTAGGTTAGGCTAGGCTAGGCTAGGTTAGGTTAGATTAGGTTAGGTTAGGTTAAGTTAGGTTAGGTTGGGTTAGGTTAGGTTAGGTTGGGTTAGATTTGGTTGAGGTAAGGTTAGGTTAGGTTAGGTTAGTTAGGTTAGTTAGGTTAGGTTAGGTTAGGTTAGGTTAGGTTAGGTTGGGTAAGATTAGGTTAGGCTAGGTTAGGTTGGGTTAAGGTTAGGTTAGGTTAGGTTAGGTTAGGTTAGGTTAGGATGGGTAAGGTTAGGTTAGGTTGGGTAGGTTAGGTTAGGTTGGGTTAGGTTGGGTTAGGTTAGGTTAGGTTAGGTTAGGTTGGGTTGGGTTAGGTTAGGTTAGGATAGGTTAGGTTAGGTTTGGTTTGGTTAGGTTAGGTTAGGTTTGGTTAGGTTAAGGTTAGTTTAGGTTAGGATTAGGTTAGGTTAGGTTAGGTTAGGTTAGGTTGGGTTAGGTTAGGTTAGGTTTAGGTTAGGTTGGGTTAGGTTAGGTTAGGTTAGGTTAGGTTGGGTTAGGTTAAGCTGGGTTAGGTTAGGTTGGGTTAGGTTAGGTTAGGTTAGGTTGGGTTGAGGTTGGGTTAGGCTAGGTTAGGTTGTGGTTAGGTTAGGTTAGGCTAGAATAGACTAGGTTAGGTTAGGCTAGGTTAGGTTTGGTTAGGTTAGGTTTGGTTAGGTTGGGTTGGGTTAGGTTGGGTTAGGTTAGGCTAGGTTAGGTTAGGTTGGGTTAGGTTGGGTTAGGTTAGGTTAGGTTAGGTTGGGTTAGGTAAGGTTAGGTTAGGTTAGGTTAGGTTAGGTTAGGTTGGGTTGAGCTAGGTTAGGTTAGGTTAGGTTAGGTTGGGTTAGGTTACGTTGGGTTAGGTTGGATTAGGTTTGGTTAGGTTAGGTTGGGTTAGGTTAGGTTAGGTTAGGTTAGGTTAGGTTAGGTTGGGTTAGGTTAGGTTAGGTTAGGTTAGGTTAGGTTAGGTTGGGTTGGGTTGGGTTAGTGTAGGTTAGGTTAGGTTTGGTTAGGTTAAGTTAGGTTAGGTTAGGTTTGGTTAGGTTAGGTTAGGTTAGGTTAGGTTAGGTTGGGTTAGGTTAGGTTAGGTTAGGTATGGTTAGGTTTAGTTGGGTTAGGTTAGGTTGGGTTAGGTTAGGTTAGGTTAGGTTGGGTTAGCTTGGGCTAGGTTAGGTTAGGATGGGTTAGGTTAGGTTAGGTTAGGTTAGGTTAGGTTAGGTTAGGTTTGGTAGGATTGGTTAGGTTAGGTTAGGTTAGGTTGGGTTAGGTTAGGTTGGGTTAGGTTAATTTAGGTTAGGTTAGGTTAGGTTAGGTTAGGTTGGGTAAGGTTAGGTTAGGTTAGGTTAGGTTGGGTTAGGTTAGGTTAGGTTAGGTTGGGTTGGGTTAGGTTGGGCTAGGTTAGGTTAGGTTAGGATAGGTTGGTTAGATTAGGTTTGGTTAGGTTTGGTTAGGTTGGGTTAGGTTAGGTAAGGTTGGGTTAGGTTAGGTTAGGTTGGGTTAGGTTGGGTTAGGTTAGGTTGGGTTAGGTTAGGTTAGGTTAGGATAGGTTAGGTTAGGTTAGGTTAGTTTGGTTAGGTTAGGTTAGGTTAGGTTGGGTTAGGTTAGGTTAGGTTAGGTTAGGTTAGGTAGGTTAGGTTAGGCTAGGTTAGGTTAGGTTAGGTTGGGTTAGGTTAGGTTAGGTTAGGTTGGGTTAGGTTAGGTTAGATTAGGTTAAGTTAGGTTAGGTTAGGTTAGGTTAAGTAGTTTTTATTTTATAGGTATTGTTTAAGTAGTTTTTAGGGATCTTTATGGATTTTTTAGGAATTTCTATGGATTTTTAATAATATCTAAAGATTATTAGAGATTTTTATGGATTTTTTTTTTCAAATTATTATATATTTGTAGGGGTTTAAAGTAAATTTTAATGATGTTTATGGACTTTTTTAGTGATTTCTATGGTTTATTAATGAATTTTCATGGATTTTGGGGGATTTTTTGAATATTTATCGATTTGTAGGGATTTTTCAGGGGAATTTTATGTATTTTTAGAGATTTTTAAGGATTTTTTTGAATTTTTATGAATTTTTAGGAGTTTTTAGGGATTTTTTAATAATTTTAGGGATTTGTAGGGAATTTTAGAGATTTTTAGGGATTTTTAAGGGTTTTAATATATTTTTAAGAATTTTTTTGCAATTTATAGGAATTTTTAATGAGTTTTAGGGATTTTTTGAGATTTTTAGAGATTTGTATAGACTTTTAAGGATTTTGAAATTGTTTTAGGGTTTTAGTGAATTTTAGTGATTCTTAAAGATTTTAGCTTATTATATATCTATATTAATTTCTATTGATTTTTAATGTTTTTCATGGATTTGTAGATTTTTTTAATTTTTTTGGATTTTTCATGGATATTTAGTTATTTTTATTGATTTTAAGAGATTTTTAGGGATTTTCTTTTATGGAGTTTTAGATATTTTTTTTTTATTGTTAGGAATTTTTAAGGATTTTTAGGGATTTGTAGGGATTTTTAAGGATTTTTAGGACTTTTAATGTAATGTATGGGATTTTTTAAGGATGTTTAATGATTATTAGGTATTTTTTATTGATTTTTTATGGATTTTTTGTGATTTCTTGATTTTTTAGTGATTTTTTGTGATTTTTATTAATTGTTTGTAATTTTTAGGTATTTTTAGGGAATTTTAGGGATTTTTTATTGATTGTTCGAGATTACTAGGTATTTTTAGTGAATATTAGGGAAATTTTAGAGTTTTTAGAAATGTTTTGGATATTGAGGGATTTTTAAGGTATTTTTAGGTTAGGTTAGGTTAGATTAGGTTAGGTTAGGTTAGGTTAGGTTGGGTTAGGTTAGGTTGGGTTAGGTTCGGTTAGGATAGGTTAGGTTAGGTTAAGGTTAGGTTAGGTTAGCTTAGGTTAGGTTGGGTAAGGTTAGGTTAGGTTAGGTTAGGTTGGGTTAGGTTAGGTTTGGTTGGGTTAGGTTAGGTTGGGTTAGGTTAGGTTGGGTTAGGTTGGTTAGGTTAGGTTAGGTTAGGTTAGGTTAGGTTAGGTTAGTTTAGGTTGGGTTAGGTTGGGTTAGGTTAGGTTAGGTTAGGTTAGGTTGGTTAGGTTAGGTTAGGTTAGGTTAGGTTAGGTTGGGTTAGGTTAGGTAAGGTTGGGTTAGGTTAGGTTAGGTTGGGTTAGGTTGGGTTAGGTTAGGTTGGGTTAGGTTAGGTTAGGTTAGGATAGGTTAGGTTAGGTTAGGTTAGTTTGGTTAGGTTAGGTTAGGTTAGGTTGGGTTAGGTTAGGTTAGGTTAGGTTAGGTTAGGTAGGTTAGGTTAGGCTAGGTTAGGTTAGGTTAGGTTGGGTTAGGTAAGGTTAGGTTAGGTTAGGTTGGGTTAGGTTAGGTTAGATTAGGTTAGGTTAGGTTAGGTTAGGTTAAGTAGTTTTTATTTCATAGGTATTGTTTAAGTAGTTTTTAGGGATTTTTATGGATTTTTTAGGAATTTCTATGGTTTTTAATAATATCTAAAGATTATTAGAGATTTTTATGGATTTTTTTTCAAATTATTATATATTTGTAGGGGTTTAAAGTAAATTTTAATTATGTTTATGGACTTTTTTTAGTGATTTCTATGATTTATTAATGAATTTTCATGGATTTTTGGGGATTTTTGGAATATTTATCGATTTGTAGGGATTTTTCAGGGGAATTTTATGGATTTTTAGAGTTTTTTAAGGATTTTTTTGAATTTTTATGAATTTTTAGGAGATTTTAAGGATTTTTTGACAATTTTAGGGATTTGTAGGGAATTTTAGAGATTTTTAGGAATTTTTAAGGATTTTAATGTATTTTTAAGAATTTTTTAGCAATTTATAGGAATTTTTAATGAGTTTTAGGGATTTTTTGAGATTTTTAGAGATTTGCATTTACTTTTAAGGATTTTGAGATTGTTTTAGGGTTTTAGTGAATTTTAGTGATTCTTAGAGATTTTAGCTTATTATATATCTATATTAATTTCTATTGATTTTTAATGTTTTTCATGGATTTGTAGATTTTTTGGATTTTTTTGGATTTTTCATGGATATTAAGTTATTTTTATTGATTTTAAGAGATTTTTAGGGATTTTCTTTTATGGAGTTTTAGATATTTTTTTTTTATTGTTAGGAATTTTTAAGGATTTTTAGGGATTTGTAGGGATTTTTAAGGATTTTTAGGACTTTTAATGTAATGTATGGGATTTTTTTAGGATTTTTAATGATTATTAGGTATTTTTTAGGGATTTTAATGGATTTTTTGTGATTTCTTGAGTTTTTAGTGATTTTTTGTGATTTTAATTAATTGTTTGTAATTTTTAGGTATTTTTAGAGAATTTTAGGGATTTTTTATTGATTGTTCGAGATTACTAGGTATTTTTAGTGAATATTAAGGAAATTTTAGAGTTTTTAGAAATGTTTTGGATATTGAGGGATTTTTAAGGTATTTTTAGGTTAGGTTAGGTTAGGTTAGGTTAGGTTTGGTTGGGTTAGGTTAGGTTGGGTTAGGTTAGGTTATGTTAGGTTAGGTTAGGTTAAGGTTAGGTTAGGTTAGGTTAGGTTAGGTTGGGTAAGGTTAGGTTAGGTTAGGTTAGGTTGGGTTAGGTTAGGTTTGGTTGGGTTAGGTTAGGTTGGGTTAGGTTAGCTTGGGTTAGGTTAGGTTAGGTTGGGTTAGTTTGGGCTAGGTTAGGTTAGGATGGGTTAGGTTGGGCTAGGTTAGGTTAGGATGGGTTAGGTTAGGTTAGGTTAGGTTAGGTTAGGTAGGTTAGGTAGGTTAGGTTAGGTTAGATTAGGTTAGGTTGGGTTAGGTTAGGTTGGGTTAGGTTAGGTTAGGTTAGGTTTAAGGAGTTTTAGAAAATTTTAGGGATTATTAGATGATTTTAGTGATTTTTAGAGATTTTGACAAATTTTTATAGTTTTTTAAGGATTTCTAGAGGTTTTAAAGGATTTTTAGTGAAAAATTCCCTAAAATTCACAAAAATCCAAAAAAATCCCTAAAATTCCATAGAAAATAAAAAATCTTTAAAAATCCCTAAAAATCCGTAAAATTCTCAAAATATCCTTAAAATTCCTAACAATCCATAAAAATCCCTTAAGAATCAATAAAAATCTCTAAAAATCAATTAAATTCCCTATAAATCCATAAAAACTTCTAAAAAAACTCACTTAACCTAACCTAACCTAACCTTTAACCTAACCTAATCTAACCTAGAAAAATCCCTAAAAAGCCATAGAAACCCCTAAAATCTCTAAAAAAAAAAAAAAAAAATCATTAAAAAGCTCAAAAATTTCAAATAATCCTTAAAAATCTCTAAAAATCCATAGAATTTCTTAAAAAGCCCTAAAATTCTCTAAAAATCCTTAAAAATCTCTAAAAATCATTTAAAATCCATAAAAAATTCTAAATATCTCTAAAAAAAAAGAATCCCTAAAATTATTAAATTCCCTAAAAATTCTTTAAAATCCCTAAAAAAATCCCTGAAATTCAAAAACTTTTCCTATAAAATCCCTAAAAATCATTACAAATCCCTAAAAAATCCCAAAAAAATATAAATATTCCTAAAAAATCCCTAAAAATCCCTAAAAATAACAATTACTTAACCTAACCTAAGCTAACCTAAGCTAAACTAACCTTCAAACTAACCCAACCTAATCTATAACCAAGAAAAATCCCTAAAAATCCTTAAAAATACATAAAAATCTAGACAAATAATAAAAATCACTAAAAAAACATAGAAATTTATAAAAAATACATAAAAATCTTTAAAAACAACTAAAATCCCCAAAAATCTATAAAAATTCCTAAAATATCCCTAAAAATTTTCAAAAAATCTTGAAAATTCCTAAAAATTCATAATAAATCTCTAAAATTCTGTAAAAAAAATAAAAATTCAAAAAAAAATCCATGAAAATCCCTTAAATATCCCCAAAATTCTAAAAAAAATCCCTAAAAGTTGGTAAAATTATCAGGTTAGGCTAGGTTAGGTTGGGTTATATTAGGCTAGGATAGGTTAGGTTAGGTTCAGTTAGGTTAGGTTAAGTTTGGTTAGGTTAGGTTAGGTTAGGTGGGTTAGGTTAGGTTAGGTTAGGTTAGGTTGGGTTAAGTTAGGTTAGGTTAGGTTAGGTTAGGTTGGGTTGGATTAGGTTGGGTTAGGTTAGGTTAGGTTAGGTTAGGCTAGGCTAGGCTAGGTTAGGTTAGATTAGGTTAGGTTAGGTTAAGTTAGGTTAGGTTGGGTTAGGTTGGGTTAGGTTAGGTTAGGTTAGGTTGGGTTAGATTTGGTTAGGTAAGGTTAGGTTAGGTTAGGTTAGTTAAGTTAGATAGGTTAGGTTAGGTTAGGTTAGGTTAGGTTAGGTTGGGTAAGATTAGGTTAGGCTAGGTTAGGTTGGGTTAAGTTAGGTTAGGTTAGGTTAGGTTAGGATGGGTAAGGTTAGGTTAGGTTAGGTTAGGTTGGGTTAGGTTGGGTTAGGTTAGGTAAGGTCAGCTTAGGTTGGGTTGGGTTAGGTTAGGTTAGGATAGGTTAGGTTAGGTTTGGTTTGGTTAGGTTAGGTTAGGTTTGGTTAGGTTAAGGTTAGTTTAGGTTAGGATTAGGTTAGGTTAGGTTAGGTTAGGTTAGGTTGGGTTAGGTTAGGTGATTAGGTTAGGTTGGGTTAGGTTCGGTTAGGTTAGGTTAGGTTGGGTTAGGTTAGGTTGGGTTAGGTTAGGTTAGGTTAGGTTGGGTTGGGTTGGGTTGGGTTAGGTTGGGTTAGGTTAGGTTAGGTTGGGTTAGATTAGGACAGGTTAGGTAGGGTTAGGTTAGGTTGGGTTGGGTTAGAATAGGTAAGGTTAGGTTAGGTTAGGTTAGGTTGGGTTGAGTTAGGTTAGGTTAGGTTAGGTTAGGTTAGGTTAGGTTGGCTTAGGTTATGTTGGGTTAGGTTGGATTAGGTTAGGTTAGGTTAGGTTGGGTTAGGTTAGGTTAGGTTAGGTTAGGTTAGGTTAGGTTAGGTTATGTTGGGTTAGGTTAGGTTAGGTTAGGTTAGGTTAGGTTGGGTTGGGTTGGGTTGGTTAGTGTAGGTTAGGTTAGGTTAGGTTAGGCTAAGTTAGGTTAGGTTAGGTTAGGTTAGGTTAGGTTGGGTTAGGTTAGGTTAGGTTAGGTTAGGATTGGTTAGGTTTGGTTGGGTTAGGTTAGGTTGGTTAGGTTAGGTTAGGTTAGGTTAGGTTAGGTTGGGTTAGGTTGGGCTAGGTTAGGTTAGGATGGGTTAGGTTAGGTTAGGTTAGGTTAGGTAGGTAGGTTAGGTAGGTTAGGTTAGGTTAGGTTAGGTTGGGTTAGGTTAGGTTGGGTTAGGTTAGGTTAGGTTAGGTTAGGTTAGGTTAGGTTAGGTTAGGTTAGGTTAGGTTAGGTTGGTAAGGTTAGGTTAGGTTAGGTTAGGTTGGGTTAGGTTAGGTTAGGTTGGGTTAGGTTAGGTTAGGTTAGGTTAGGTTAGGTTAGGTTAGGTTAGGTTAGGTTAGGTAAAGTTGGGTTAGGTTAGGTTAGGTTGGGTTAGGTTGGGTTTGGTTAGGTTGGGTTAGGTTAGGTTAGGTTAGGATAGGTTAGGTTAGGTTAGGTTAGTTGGTTAGGTTAGGTTAGGTTAGGTTAGGTTAGGTTAGGTTGGGTTAGGGTAGGTTAGGTTAGGTTGGGTTAGGTTAGGCTAGATTAGGTTAGGTTAGGTTAGGTTAGGTTAGGTTAAGTAGTTTTTATTTTATAGGTATTGTTTAAGTAATTTTTAGGGATTTTTATGGATTTTTTAGGAATTTCTATATATTTTTAATAATATCTAAAGATTTTTAGAGATTTTTATTGATTTTTTTCAGATTTTTATGTATTTGTAGAGGTTTAAAGTAATTTTTAATGATGTTTATGGACTTTTTTAGTGATTTCTATGGTTTATTAATGAATTTTCATAGATTTTTGGGGATTTTTGGAATATTTATCGATTTGTAGGGATTTTTCAAGGGGAATTTTATGGATTTGTAGAGATTTTTAAGGATTTTTTTGAATTTTTATGAATTTTTAGGGATTTTTTTAACAAATTTAGGGATTTGTAGGGATTTTTTGACATTTTTAGTGATTTTTAAGGATTTTAATTTATTTTTAAGAATTTTTTTAGCAATTTATAGGAATTTTTAATGAGTTTTAGGGATTTTTTGAGATTTTCAGAGATTTGTATGGACTTTTAAGGATTTTGAGATTGTTTTAAGGTTTTAGTGAATTTTAGTGATTCTTAGAGATTTTAGCTTATTATATATCTATATTAATTTCTATTGATTTTTGGTGTTTTTCATGGATTTGTAGATTTCTTGGATTTTTTTGGATTTTTCATGGATATTTAGTTATTTTTATTGATTTTAAGAGATTTTTAGGGATTTTCTTTAATGGAGTTTTAGATATTTTTTTTTAATTGTTAGGAATTTTTAAGGATTTTTAGGGATTTGTAGGGATTTTTAAGAATTTTTAGGACTTTTAATGTAATGTATGGGAATTTTTTAGGATTTTTAATGATTATTAGGTATTTTTTAGGGAATTTTTATGGATTTTTAGTGATTTCTAGAGTTTTTAGTGATTTTTTGTGATTTTTATTAATTGTTTGTAATTTTTAGGTATTTTTAGAGAATTTTAGGGATTTTTTATTGATTGTTCGAGATTACTAGGTATTTTTAGTGAATAAGGGAAATTTTAGAGTTTTTAGAAATGTTTTGGATATTGAGGGATTTTTCTAGGCTAAATTAAGTTAGGTTAGGTTAAAGGTTAGCTTAGGTTAGGTTAGGTTAGGTGAAGTAGTATTTATTTTTTGGTTTTTTTTTAGGTATTTTTTAGGGATTTTCATGGATATTTTAGGAATTTCTATTGATATTTGGTAAAATCTAAATATTTTTAGAGATTTTTATGGATTTTTTTTGGATTTTTATTTATTTATAGGGGTTTTAAGTAATTTTTAGAGTTGTTTATGGATATTTTAAGGATTTCTATGGATTATTAATGAATATTTATGGATTTTTGGGGATTTTTGAAAATTTTATAGATTTGTAGGGATTTTTCAGTGGAATTTTATGGATTTTTAGGGATATTTGGAGATTTTTAAGGATTTTTTTTAATTTTAATGAATATTTAGGCGTTTTTAAGGATATTTTGAAAATTTTAGGGATTTGTAGGGATTTTTAGAGATTTTTTATTGATTTTTTTAAGAATTTTAATGGATTTTTAGGGATTTATATGGATTTTTACAGATTTTTGGTATTTTTTATGAATTTTTAGTGATTTTTTAGAGATTTTTTAGAAATTTTTAGGGATTTTTAGTAATTTTTAAGGATTTTTTGAAAAATTTAGGAATTTTTAATGATTTATAGGGATCTTTAAGGAGTTTTAAAAATTTTCAGGGATTATTAGATGATTTTAGTGATTTTTAGAGATTTTGACAAATTTTTATAGTTTTTTAAGGATATCTAAAGGTTTTAAAGGATTTATATTGAAAAATTCCCTAAAATTCTCAAAAAATCCAAAAATATCCCTAAAAATCCATAGAAAATAAAATATCTTTAAAAATCCCTAAAGATCCGTAAAATTCTCAAAATATCCTTAAAATTCCTAACAATCCATAAAAATCCCTTAAGAAGCAATAAAAATCTCTAAAATTCAATTAAATTCCCTATAAATCCAAAAAAATTTCTAAAAAAACCTCACTTAACCTAACCTAACCTAACCTTTAACCTAACCTAATCTAACCTAGAAAAATCCCTAAAAAGCCATAGAAACCCCTAAAATCTCTCAAAAAAAAAAACCTAAAATTCATTAAAAAGCTCTAAAATTTCAAAAAATCCTTAAAAATCTCTAAAAATCCTTAGAATTTCTTAAAAAGCCCTAAAATTCTCTAAAAATCCTTAAAAATCTCTAAAAATCCCTTAAAGTCGATAAAAAATAATAAATATCTTTAAAAATCCCTAAAATTATTAAATTCCCTATAAATTCTTTAAAATCCCTAAAAAATCCCTGAAATCCAAAAACTTTTCCTATAAAATCCATAAAAATCATTACAAATCCCTAAAAATCCCCAAAAATCTATAAAAATTTGTAAAATATCCCTAAATATTTCCAAAAAAATCTTGAAAATTCCTAAAAATCCTTAATAAATCTCTAAAACTCTGTAAAAAAAATTCAAAAAAATCCATGAAAATCCCTTAAAAATCCCTAAAATTCTCAACAAAAATCCCTAAAAATTGGTAAAATTATCAGGTTAGGTTAGGTTAGATTGGGTTAGGTTAGGCTAGGTTAGGTTAGGTTAGGTTCAGTTAGCTTAGGTTAAGTTTGGTTAGGTTAGGTTAGGTTAGGTGGGTTAGGTTAGGTTAGGTTAGGTTAGGTTAGGTTAGGTTTGGGTTAAGTTAGGTTAGGTTAGGTTAGGCTAGGTTAGGTTAGGTTGGGTTGGGTTGGATTCAGTTGGGTTAGGGTAGGTTAGGTTAGGTTAGGTTAGGCTAGGTTAGGCTAGGTTAGGTTACATTAGGTTAGGTTAGGTTAAGCTAGGTTAGGTTGGGTTAGATTGGTTAGGTTAGGTTAGGCTAGGTTGGCTTAGATTTGGTTAGGTTAGGTTTGGTTTGGTTAGGTTAGGTTAGGTTAGATTAGGTTAGTTAGGTTAGTTAGGTTAGGTTAGGTTAGGTTAGGTTAGGTTAGGTTAGGTTGGGTAAGATTAGGTTAGGCTAGGTTAGGTTGGGTTAAGTTAGGTTAAGTTAGGTTAGGTTAGGTTAGGATGGGTAAGGTTAGGTTAGGTTAGGTTAGGATAGGTTAGGTTAGGTTAGGTAGGTTAGGTTAGGTTAGGTTAGGTTAGGGTTGGTTAGGCTAGGCTAGGCTAGGCTAGGCTACATTAGGTTAGGCTTGGTTAGGTTACGTTGGGTTGGGTTAGGATAGGTTAGGTTAGGTTAAGGTTAGGTTAGGTTAGCTTAGGTTAGGTTGGGTAAGGTTAGGTTAGGTTAGGTTAGGTTGGGTTAGGTTAGGTTTGGTTGGGTTAGGTTAGGTTGGGTTAGGTTAGGTTGGGTTAGGTTGGTTAGGTTAGGTTAGGTTAGGTTAGGTTAGGTTAGGTTAGGTTGGGTTAGGTTGGGTTAGGTTAGGTTAGGTTAGGTTAGGTTGGTTAGGTTAGGTTAGGTTAGGTTAGGTTAGGTTGGGTTAGGTTAGGTAAGGTTGGGTTAGGTTAGGTTAGGTTGGGTTAGGTTGGGTTAGGTTAGGTTGGGTTAGGTTAGGTTAGGTTAGGATAGGTTAGGTTAGGTTAGTTTGGTTTGGTTAGGTTAGGTTAGGTTGGGTTAGGTTAGGTTAGGTTAGGTTAGGTTAGGTAGGTTAGGTTAGGCTAGGTTAGGTTAGGTTAGGTTGGGTTAGGTAAGGTTTGGTTAGGTTAGGTTGGGTTAGGTTAGGTTAGATTAGGTTAGGTTAGGTTAGGTTAGGTTAAGTAGTTTTTATTTCATAGGTATTGTTTAAGTAGTTTTTAGGGATTTTTATGGATTTTTTAGGAATTTCTATGGTTTTTAATAATATCTAAAGATTATTAGAGATTTTTATGGATTTTTTTTCAAATTATTATATATTTGTAGGGGTTTAAAGTAAATTTTAATTATGTTTATGGACTTTTTTTAGTGATTTCTATGGTTTATTAATGAATTTTCATGGATTTTTGGGGATTTTTGGAATATTTATCGATTTGTAGGGATTTTTCAGGGGAATTTTATGGATTTTTAGAGTTTTTTAAGGATTTTTTTGAATTTTTATGAATTTTTAGGAGTTTTTAAGGATTTTTTGACAATTTTAGGGATTTGTAGGGAATTTTAGAGATTTTTTAGAAATTTTTAGGGATTTTTAGTAATTTTTAAGTATTTTTTGAAAAATTTAGGAATTTTTAATGATTTATAGGGATCTTTAAGGAGTTTTAAAAATTTTCAGGGATTATTAGATGATTTTAGTGATTTTTAGAGATTTTGACAAATTTTTATAGTTTTTTAAGGATTTCTAAAGGTTTTAAAGGATTTATATTGAAAAATTCCGTAAAATTCTCAAAAAATCCAAAAATATCCCTAAAAATCCATAGAAAATAAAATATCTTTAAAAATCCCTAAAGATCCGTAAAATTCTCAAAATATCCTTAAAATTCCTAACAGGTTAGGTTGGGTTAGGTTGGGTTAGGTTAGGTTGGGTTAGGTTAGGTTAGGTTAGGTTAGGATAGGTTAGGTTAGGTTAGGTTAGTTTGGTTAGGTTAGGTTAGGTTGGGTTAGGTTAGGTTTGGTTAGGTTAGGTTAGGTTAGGTTAGGTTAGGTTAGGTTAGGTTAAGTAGTTTTTATTTTATAGGTATTGTTTAAGTAATTTTTAGGGATTTTTATGGATTTTTTAGGAATTTCTATGGATTTTTAATAATATCTAAAGATTTTTAGAGATTTTTATGATTTTTTTTTTCAAATTATTATGTATTTGTAGGGGTTTAAAGTAATTTTTAAAGATGTTTATGGACTTTTCTAGTGATTTCTATGGTTTATTTATGA